>JAWWVC010000007.1:5000-21469 GCA_033807815.1 Rumohra adiantiformis | reverse complement strand
AGCTTTCGCACGCACATTCTGAACCACTTCGTAACTGGTGATCGGTGAATTCACCTCAGCATGTTAACTTTTTCCTCTCACACCAGTTCATTTCTGTTCGTGATTGAGTCCTTTTTATATGAAGAGTCTTTAGGTTCATCTTCTACCCCGGAGGTTGTGGTGTTCCGACCGCTATTTGTACATACGGAACAAACAGTTTTACTTCCCCTGTATTTACTCCCAAATTTTATGTAACATATTCAAAATATAAATATATTTGATTTTTCCCTTGCTGTTCCGGTTTTTATTTCGTAGTTATTTCGGCTACGACCGATATCTGGGACTGAGTAACCGGAGCCCAAGCAATCTGTTTACTCCAACTAGCCGTGGATTCTAACGACTACTAAAACTATTGATAGATTTTTCTCACGCATTCGGCCACTGATCGATTAGTCAATTCCAAGTGAGATAAAGACAAACCAATCGGATAGGAAATGACGGAAACGGGTTCCACCCGGCTCGACGCACCTGACGAGTCGCGCTATACGTCAACCCGAGCTGCATCCTCTTCCCCAGGTAAACGAAAGGGCACCTTTGGAACACCAATTGGCATATAAAAATTACCGAAGGAGATTGTAATTACCTCCAATTTGGGAACGTAGAAGCCAAACTGAAGAGGAGCTTCCACCATATTATAACACGTTTGATGAAGACAACATGGGTTAAAGAAATCATATCTCTTTGCAGATATTAACAGATTCCGATGGGACCAATCTCTACATTGCTATATAAAGCACGTAAATGCTAAAATATCTATGCCTTTATCTGTTCCTGAAACAAAAGTTACTGGCTTACTTCATATGACTATGTGTTTTGTACAAACAAAGCAAATAAATGAGGCAAGGAAAGAGGAATGCCTCCAATCTGATAAGAACTAAGATATTGGTCTGTATATTTCATACGACAACTTTTATCTCTTATAACTTATAAAACAAACCTATATTGCAAGAAAGTTACGTAGTAGTCACTCATCTCCAATATCCAAGAAAGGGGTTTCTCACGGGTTTGCCTCGGTATCGCGTTCATACCGTCGTATTAAACGACCCCGGTCGTCTTATTTCCGTGCATTTGATGCATACCGCTTTGGTCTCTGGCTGGGCGGGTTCAATGGCTTCATATGAGCTAGCTGTTTTCGACCCATCGGATCCCGTTCTTGATCCCATGTGGAGGCAGGGTATGTTCGTCATTCCATTTATGACTCGCATCGGGATAACAAAGTCGTGGGGAGGCTGGAGCATCACCGGAGATACCGCAACTGATGCGGGTATCTGGAGTTACGAAGGAGTAGCCGCGGCTCATATCATACTATCTGGTTTGTTGTTTTTAGCCGCTATCTGGCACTGGGTGTATTGGGACCTGGATTTGTTTCGCGACGATCGCACGGGAAAACCATCCCTGGATTTGCCAAAAATATTTGGAATCCACCTATTTCTTTCGGGAGTACTTTGCTTCGCGTTTGGAGCATTTCACGTAACAGGCTTGTTTGGCCCCGGTATTTGGATATCGGACCCTTACGGATTAACCGGAAAAGTAGAACCCATAGATCCAGCTTGGGGGGCCGAGGGTTTTGATCCATTTGTACCGGGCGGAATAGCCTCGCACCACATAGCAGCGGGGGTTTTAGGTATACTGGCAGGTCTGTTTCACCTAAGCGTTCGTCCCCCCCAACGGTTATACAAAGCTCTACGTATGGGAAATGTCGAAACCGTGTTGTCTAGTAGTATTGCTGCTGTATTTTTTGCCGCCTTTGTCGTTTCTGGAACCATGTGGTATGGCTCCGCCGCTACCCCGGTCGAATTGTTTGGCCCCACCCGTTATCAGTGGGATCAGGGTTATTTTCAGCAAGAAATAGAGAAACGAATACGATCAGGTGAAGCCGAAAATCTAAGTCTATCCCAAGCTTGGTCGAAGATTCCGGAAAAATTAGCTTTCTACGACTACATTGGCAATAACCCCGCCAAAGGCGGATTGTTTCGAGCAGGTGCAATGGACAACGGCGACGGGATAGCTGTTGGCTGGTTAGGTCATGCCGTTTTCAAAGATAGGGAAGGCCACGAACTGTTTGTACGCCGTATGCCAACTTTTTTCGAAACATTTCCCGTAGTTTTGGTAGATGGCGAGGGTGTTGTGAGAGCTGATGTACCCTTTAGACGAGCAGAATCAAAATACAGCGTTGAGCAAGTCGGTGTAACCGTAGAATTTTCTGGTGGCGAACTAGATGGTGCTAGTTTCAGCGATCCTGCCACAGTGAAGAAATACGCTAGGCGCGCCCAATTAGGTGAGATCTTTGAGTTTGATCGCGCTACCTTAAAATCGGATGGTGTTTTTAGAAGTAGTCCACGGGGTTGGTTCACTTTTGGCCACGCCACGTTTGCTCTTATTTTCTTTTTCGGTCACATTTGGCACGGTGCAAGAACCTTATTCAGAGACGTTTTTGCTGGTATCGATCCCGATTTGGATGCCCAAGTTGAATTCGGAACATTTCAAAAGTTGGGGGATCCAAGTACTAAAAGACAAGCTGTTCAAAAAGTTTTCTCTTATTTATCACATTGAATCCCTTTATTTATCTGGTTAATTACAAAAGTTGACTGAATCAGTAAATAATAAGTAATTGTTTCATCAAAAATTAATAATTTAATAAATTTATTTACTTCAAGAGTTTTAAATACTTCGAAGTCAAGCAGAAGAAAAAAGTTGGAGGAGCTAAAAGTATCCCCCACCGCAATTAGTATGAGAGATATTTCTAAAATACCACTATTACGGTTGAATCCATGGAAGCACTGGTTTACACATTTTTGTTGGTAGCCACCTTAGGTATAATATTCTTTGCCATCTTCTTTCGGGAGCCTCCCAAAGTACCCAGCAAGGGTAAATAGAGAGCTTTCCCTGGTTTTAATTTCACCAAATAAACAGATTTTGTTCCATCAGTAAAATCATGAATATATGGTAAATTAAGTTGATTAGAGACCTTCCTTTTTAGCTTTACGAAGGAAGGTCTACCAGTCTGACTAATCTTCATGTTCCTCAAAAGGATCTCTGAGCTCTTTGGCGGGTTGACCGGAAGCGGTATACGAAGCGTAACCGGTGAGGCTAACGAGTGAACGGGATATAGAGATGGCGACCGAAGTTGCGGTTTCCGTTGCCGTGTAATCCAAAAAAATAATAGTGCCTATTTTACTTGCTATAATAGTATACAAAGTCAACAAATTTCAATCAAATTAACAGGCTCTATGGCTACGAAAGTTATTGATGATACCCTCAGAGGTAAACCCAGAATAAGTTTACTGGGAATGGTTTTGAAGCCGCTTAACTCGGAATACGGAAAAGTTGCTCCCGGCTGGGGAACTACCCCCTTGATGGGACTTTTCATGGCTTTGCTTGCAGTATTCTTAGTTACTATTTTGGAAATTTATAACTCATCCGTTTTATTGGATGGTCTTACAATTAGTTGGTAGAAAAGTCCCGAACCCCGCTGATGTAACGACAATAGCTGGGGACTCAGAAATGGATACCTCACCATAAATCAGAACGGGAGTTAAATCGCGCGAACTTTAAATGTTTTTAGAAGACAATATTATGGGTGTGTGATTCGTCGCAACTAATCTGGTTCAACAAATAAACAATCTTTTATTCAAATAGATTTTACTATATTAGAATTAGATTATTTGTATCTCGCCAGGTAGCGGTCGAGTTATTAGCACCCGAAACGCGAGAATTTCATATTTAGTCAGTATAAAGCTCAAACTATGATTAATTTGCACCAATTTACCATTTAAATTTCGTGATGAAGTTCTTATCTGATATTGCCGACTTAGCGCTGTATCAAAAAATTACCAACGAAGTTTGTTTTAATTGTGGTTGCTTATGAAATGTGTAGGTAGAGTAGAGAAAGAAGAACCGTGTGGGTTTCGATTCGGGGTGATAAGGGAGTTGTAGCCCATTAAGTCCTCCTACCTAAAAAAAATTCGAAATATAGTGGAAATCTAAGGTTCTTTGGATGCCAAAAAGAAGCAGATCAGAACGAAGTAACCTCTATTCATTTATCTACCCCCCTCCCCCCCTAATAAAAAGAAAAACGGGGGGGGGGGGGGTACGTCGATAAGATTAAAAGATTTCCCAAAACGCTAATTGGGTTTCAATTCAAAAATAAAAGCTAACGTGAGATCGAGGTAAATTGTAGTTTCGAGTTTTCCGAGTCTGAGTCGCTTCTTCTCCCATTAATTATTAAAAGATATCGGATAATAGGAGATATCGGGGGTTTGCCCCTTTCTTCCATCTTCTCATTCGAGTAAATACTAATAGAATGAGCGATGCTCAAACAACTTTGCTTAAGCTGTATGATAAAAAAGTCTCATGTACAGTTTACGAAGAGGGAGTCAAAAAGGCTTACCTATCTCACTAAAGTATATGATTGGTTTGAGGAGCGCCTAGAAATTCAGGCAATCGCTGACGACATTACTAGCAAATATGTCCCTCCACATGTGAACATATTTTATTGCTTGGGGGGAATCACGCTGACTCGCTTTTTGGTTCAAGTAGCCACCGGTTTTGCTATGACCTTTTATTATCGTCCGACTGTTACAGAAGCTTCCTCTTCAGTTCAATATACAATGACTGAAGTTAATTTTGGTTGGCTGATTCGGTCTGTTCATCGGTGGTCAGCAAGTATGATGGTATTAATGATGATTTTGCATGTATTTTGTGTTTATCTCACAGGTGGATTCAAAAAACCCCGCGAATTGACTTGGGTTACTGGGGTGATTCTAGCTGTGTCAACCGTCTCTTTCGGTGTAACTGGATATTCCCTACCCTGGGATCAAATTGGTTACTGGGCCGTCAAAATTGTAACCGGCGTACCCGAAGCTATTCCCTTGGTAGGATCTTCGTTAGTAGAATTATTACGAGGAAGTGCTAGTGTCGGCCAATCAACGTTAACTCGTTTTTACAGTTTACACACTTTTGTCTTGCCGCTTCTTACTGCTGTTTCTACGCTGATGCATTTCCCAATGATCCGTAAACAAGGCATTCCGGGTCCTTCACGATTTAGTCATAAATAAGGAATGAAAAATCTCTGTCGCTATATTGGTGCGGAATCTCAATTCTCGGTTTTTTGAGAGATTGTTGTCTTGTTGCCGCCGATACTTATTACTAAACCAAATGATAAGTTATCTAGCGGATTTAGTTATCGTCTCGAACTATTGGGACAAAATAATCGAAGCGTCGAAGGAAAAAATTTGGATTACGGGAGTGTGTGACTCGCCGCAAGACGTGTAGGCTATGCAGACGTCGAGTTGGATACTGCCACAAGCAAAGATGTGTCTCTTATCCGACCTTTCTTTAGAGCTAAGATTCGAAACCTGGATATAGAAACATATCTTTCGAACTAAGATTAAAGTTGTTTGGAGAATTTTATCCATGATCTATTTAAACAGATTGAAAGGCCTCGTGAAACCCTACAGGTTTAATTGGGATTGTGTGAGGCTATTAAACATACGGTTTTTGATACGACGCATACATTTCTTTTGCATCAAAAGATAATTGTTTGCAAGAATAACCGTTGGGGTAAAAAAGCGATCTAAAGATATATATATATAGCCGAAGTTTTAACAAGTTAAGATCCTATACCCTATAACGTAACTTGTAAATATCTTGTCTTACATAAACTTGCAACGATACGACACGTGCGTATGGGATACGAGATAACCCGCGAAGCCTTATTTGATTACTGAGCTGATTCGGATGAGAAGCCATGTTACATAATAATTTTCTTTTCCGTGTTCGCCCTTTCTCTATTTGCCAACCTAACCGTTGCAGGATAAGATAATTCCATGTTTGCTTGAGCCGTATGAGGGGAAATTCTCATGTTCGATTCCTGTGGGGGAATGAAGAGTCTACCCCAATAACAAAAAAACCTGACTTGAACGATCCTGTTTTGAGAGCAAAATTAGCTAAAGGTATGGGACATAATTACTACGGGGAACCCGCTTGGCCCAACGACCTGTTATATATATCTCCTGTAGTAATATTAGGAACCATCGCGTGTACTGTGGGTTTGGCTGTTTTAGAACCATCAATGATTGGTGAACCAGCAAATCCGTTTGCAACTCCTTTGGAGATATTACCTGAGTGGTACTTCTTCCCCGTATTTCAAATACTTCGGACAGTGCCCAATAAACTATTAGGTGTTCTTTTAATGGCGTCAGTACCCGCAGGTTTGCTAACCGTTCCTTTTCTCGAAAATGTCAATAAATTTCAGAATCCCTTTCGGCGCCCAGTAGCCACAACAGTCCTCGCAATTGGCACCGCGGTCGCTATTTGGTCAGGCATCGGAGCAACTTTACCCATAGATGGATCTTTAACTTCGGGGCTTTTCTAGCATTTTTACATCTCCTACTAAATTGAAAGATAATCAATTTTGGTCTAGGGAATAATTGTCAGCCCCTGGGCCGGGACAAGACTTCCCTAGACTTATTCATTTTTTAACCAAAATTATTGAGTTTTTTGGGTAATTCTATGGCAAAATGCTCCCACAATGCTTTTGATACCTGATCTACAGATTTTTGGCCAAAACTCTTTATTTTCGATGAATCTTCTCGGCTATAATTAAGCAAATCAGCAATTGTGTGTATGTCGGCTTTTTTGAGACAATTAAAAGCTCTAGCTGGTAATTCTAGTTGGTCAATAAATGTATTTATGGGTAGCTTTTTCCCCAGTTCATTTACATTGTAAACTGGTGAAGATGATCCCGACGAAGCGGGGGAACTTTCACTATCCCTTGAATGGGAGACGCCTTTGGGTTTCATGTGCAAAAAAGGACTTGATAAATCTATTAGTTTTTTAGAGGCCTCGGTTATGGCCTCGTCTGGGGTCGGACTACCATTAGTCCATATTTCAATGAATGATGTTTCTCGCGTCGCTTTACCACTTCCAAATAAATGTACGCTATAATTTACGTTTCGAACAGGCATAGATACAGCATCAACGGGAAATTCTCCATCTCTACATCCATTTGAATTTTCTATGCGATATCCACAATCTTTTTCAAGTTTTGATTCAATATTTACAGATATTGGTTGAGTGATAGTAACTACATATTGCAAACTGTCAACCGCTTTGACAGAGGGCGGCAACGATATATCACCCGCAGTTACTTCTTTGGGACCAGTTACGGATGAAATCGCTTCTTTAACATCATTGGAGTCGCTCTTAGATGCAATTTCCTTTAGATTAACTAAAACATCATGTATTGTTTCTTTAATACCCCTTATTGTGGAATACTCGTGCACAACTCCGTGAAACCTTGCATATGTTATGCTCGTCCCTTGAACTTCTTCTAATGAGGCTTTACGCATGGCAATTCCTACGGTACTAACTTGACCCCTCTTGAAAGAAGATACAACAAAACGACCATAATGGAGACGCTTATTTTCTATCTTAGATTCAACGCATTTCCACTGAATTGTCTGGGTAGATATAGATGTTTCACACGTGATCATAAAGGAATCCCCCTTTAGTTTTCATAAAACTACTAGTTAGACACGTCTTTTTCGGGGGGGTCGACATCCATTATATGGCATGGGGGTCACATCACGTACAAAACTGAGGATTACGCCGCTTCGTCGGATAGCTCGCAAGGCGGTGTCTCTTCCCGGACCGGGTCCACTCATCATAATTTCTGCTTGCTTCATACCCCGATCCATCGAAGCACGGATAGCATTTTCCGCTGCAGCTTGGGCGGCAAATGGTGTACTTTTGCGCGTACCCCTGAATCCGCAGGCACCAGCGGAACACCGAGGAGCTACCTATCCCCGAACGTCCGTGACGGTAATAATGGTATTATTGAAACTTGCTTGTATATGAATAACTCCCTTCTGTACCCCGCGCTTTACCTTTCGCGAACGATTTTTTTTTGAATTAGCTGACATAGTTGATTGATTATTCATATTTGAAAGCTGTTGTTAATTGTTAATTGGTTCCACGTCTAAAGCTTTTGACTACCCCTGCCTCTGCTTATGCTTCGGATTGCAACGAATTACCATGATTCGTCCACGTCTACGAATCAATCGACACTTTTCACATATTTTGCGAATGGAGGCACGAATTTTCGTAGCTATAACCCTAAATTAGTTGGATAAATCTATTGATAGATTTGAGGTACGTTCTCCCCTTCTACCAAATTGAAGCAAAACTTTGAACAAACGGGTAATTACTAGATGACCGGGCCAACAGCAAAATTTATTGATTGTTATTTGTCTGTTTACTTCGAAGTCGGTAAATGGTACACCCTTTGGTAAGATCATAAGGACTTAATTCAGCTCTTACCCTATCTCCTGGTAATATTCTTATGTAATTCCGTCAGATCTTTCCCGATATGTGAGTCAAGACTTGGCACCCATTATCTAAACACGCTCAAGACATGGCATTGGGAGGCGATTCCGTAACTGTACCCTCTATGTCAATAGGATTCTGCTTTTTAATCATTCGAACTAAATAAACCCCCCGTAATTTATAAATTTCTTGAAAAAAAAAAAGACTAACTCAGTTGATATCGCTAACAGCTTATCTGAAACGTAATTTTTATTTGGAAACAACTGATTTTTGGTTGAAGATAAGTTTCTAAATCACCAAGTATGGCATAAAATTTCCCCCCCGATTTTTTTGTGTCGAGCCTCCCGATCTGTAATAAGTCCATGAGATGTCGATGAAGTAGCAATTCCCATACCGCCCAATATTTTAGGAATTTGCCGACAGTCGGAGTAAACCCTCAATCCAGGCTTGCTAATGCGTTTGATAACTGCAATGTAGGGGTCTTTCTTCTTGCCGAGATATCTCAAGCTCACGTCCGGAAACTCTTTCCCATTATCCCTATGCTTTACAGCATTTTTTATAAAACCCTCTTCCGCCAAAATTTGTACGATCCGTTCAGTCATTTTGGTGGCAGGTATCCTGATCATAGATTTTCTTCTTATGTTGCCGTTTCTTATGGCAGTAAGTGCGGTGGCGATGGCGTCGTTATTCGTGAAATATCAATCAGTAGTTTTTTTAGTTATCAATACCAGAATGATTCCTAATTCCTTTTATTTTTCCTCTAATTTAATTTTGTGTATTTGGAATTTTTAGTTTATTAGTTTAGATAAGTTTGACAAAATTCCAAACCAATTTTTTTTATACAAAAAAAATTGGTTTGGAATTTTGTCAAACTTATTATGCTAAATTAATTTAATCGTTTGTTTTTACAACACCTCGGGGGCTAAAGAGACTATTCTGGCAAAGTTGTAATCCCTCAATTCCCTAGCGACTGGACCAAAGATCCTAGTCCCCCTAGGATTTCCTTCTTGATTGACGACGACGGCTGC
This sequence comes from Rumohra adiantiformis, assembly GCA_033807815.1. NCBI lineage: Eukaryota > Viridiplantae > Streptophyta > Polypodiopsida > Polypodiales > Dryopteridaceae > Rumohra > Rumohra adiantiformis. The sequence continues at coordinate 12,074 of JAWWVC010000007.1, read as the reverse complement.
GTTGTCGTCGAATCCAACAATCATTCCGTTAGATCGTTTTATCCCTTTACGAGTGCATGCTACCACTGCCCTAACCACTTCTGATCTTTTTATAGACATATTGGGTACTGCTTCCTTGGCTACAGCTATTGTTATGTCACCCGTACCAGCATATCTGCGGTTGCCGGTTCCTAATACTCGAATACACATCGATTTGCGTGCTCCGCTGTTGTCTGCTACATCTGAATAACTTTGAGTTTGAATCGTTTGGTAATCGAGAAAAATAATAGGTTTATTTGTAGTATATCCGAGTGGAGGGAGGTATATTTTACAAAAAAAAAAAAAAATTGGTGAATAAATGAATCGTGGTTATCACAATTAATTTAATCCAATGAGTAAAGCGTATTCGCTTCAGTAACAGTTGGGGTGGCGTCTCAGACATGACATTGCTGTCGTCGTTATCACTATATATTCTTCTTTATATAACTTGTTTTTTTTTTTGCTTTTGAAAAGTATCACAATTTTGCAGCAGTTACAATTCGAGTCGGCACGGGCATTTTGTGCGCAGCCATCGCCATAGCAGTTTTGGCTACATCTTCCGATACCCCGCTCAATTCATGAATTATTCGACCTGGTTTAATTACGGATACCCAGTATTCCGGAGATCCTTTGCCCGACCCCATACGCGTTTCCGCGGGTCTCATGGTGATGGGTTTGTCGGGAAAGACGCGTATCCATAGCTTTCCGCCTCGACGTGCATAGCGCGTTATTGACCTCCTTCCCGCCTCTATTTGTCTAGCCGTAATCCAAGCGGGTTCGAGGGCCTGAAGAGCAAATTTTCCGAAGGAGATGACGTTGCCACGACTAGCTATTCCCTTCAATCTCCCTCTATGTTGCTTACGGTATTTAGTTCGTCTGGGGTTACAGTCGATATCGACAGAATTTATCAATCTCTGATACAGAACCGGACGTGGGAGTCTCCCCTCAGCCAGCTCCTCATAAATTTGTTACCAATCCTTATATTTTGCAAACTAATTGATTATATTCTATGTTATTTCCTATTTTTTTTTCTGATATTCATTCTATTTCTGAATAACAAAAAAAAAAGAGTTACTTGGTATTAAATTCACGGGCGATAATAAGCTCGATCTTATAAGTTATTTCCTGCTTTTGAAATATGGGCTTCTTTCGCCATCCCATCTTCCGAATCTCGATATTCATTAACCAAATGAAATTTGGAAGTCTCCTCGTTGCTTCACTCTCTTATAACTGACGCTTTGGTCCCCCCCTCCGGCGACGGAGCTTTTCACCCTATCCCAATTTGTTGAGTCAACGTTCCTAACATTAATTAACTCAAAGCTCTATTTTAGATATTGACAACTTGAAAATTGTGCTACATCACGCAGCTTTTCGGGAGTTGAGCAGTTAACCATACGATTCTGATAAATAAAAAATCAAAATAATTGATTTTTTATTTATCGAACTAATCCTAAATTGGTATCGGTTTCAGCTTCCCCATAAAAAAACTTTTCATGGATAGAAATTTCATTTGCGATGAGATAACCCCAGCCTATTTTCAGCATTAATTTATTTAGTACTCGAAAGTAGGCCATTATCCCATCAATTACTTGTTTTATTATGGATAAAGAGATGTTGCTTGGACGAGTCGCACACTAAGCATAGCAAAGATCTTTTCTTTTAAAGTTTGAAATGAAAAAAAAAATTGAAATGAGAATGGGATGAAGCTGAACCCGGTTGCGTCAAAATTTATTAAATAGTTTTTCCATCATTGGATGGGGATCATCCAGTACCCCGAAATGTCCAAGTCTTTATGCCTGAAACCCCATAAATCGTCTGAGCCGGGTGATAGAAATAGCCTACACGGGCCTTAATGGTTTGGAGGGGGACCCTACCCTCCCTAGCCCACTCAACCCGAGCCATCTCACTACCGTTGAGTCGTCCGGCTATTTGTATTTTAATACCTCTATCGCCAGTTCTTCCAACTAGTTCGATAGCTTTTTTCATAGTTCGCCGAAAGGGAACTCTATTTCTCAATTGTGAGGCAACATGTTCCGCCAAGATTTTTGGCTCCCCATAGGGTTGGGCGACACTATTTAGTACTACCCGGAGCTTCCGACTTTCGACTCCTAAGATGTTTTCGAGATCCCCCTTCATTTGACTAATCCCCAAGCTTCGTTCTTCAATAAGTAAATCAGGAAATCCCGTATGTATATCAACTCGAATGAGATCTGTTTTCCGTTGGATTTCGATATGTCCAACTCCGCCATAGTTTGTAGCGTCCTTCATATGTTTTGCAATATACTTTTCTACAGAGGTGCGTATTTGCCTATCCCCTTCGAGAAACTTCGGATAATCTTTTGTCTGTGCGAACCGATGAGAAAAATGCTTCTAATTTACACCGAGTCGAAAACCGAGTGGATGAATCTTTCGTCCCGTATCTATTTCTCCTCAACTCAATATTAACTTATTTCTTACTTAGTAATTTGTTTTGTAGTTTTACCTTTACGTTTCAATTAGTAAACATTTTATATGGAATCACTTTTCTATCTTTCCAACAAAATTGGAGTTTGACTTAATGATTACTTTACAAATTGGTTTCTTTATCGGGTAACCTCGGCCTTGAGCTCGGGGGCGGAACCTTCTCAAATATGTGGAATTTTCGACTAAGGCCTCACTAATGAACAAATCAGATTTATTCAATCCAAAATTGGTATTGGCATTTGCCGCCGCAGAAAGAATCAACTGCGATATTAGATAACACGTTTTATAAGGCATAAATTCGGGTAATACAGGTGCTTTTCCGTACGAACAACCCCGGATTCGATCAAGAATCCGTCGTATTTTGATAGGTGACACACGGATATTTTTTCCCAGAGCTTGTGCTCCGATTTCCAATTTCTTTTTGTTTTTCATGAAGTGTAATTTCCTAATCAGCGACGAGATCCTTTATCGTTTTTTGCATGTCCCCTAAAATTTCGGGTGGGTGCAAATTCTCCCAGTTTATGGCCCACCATGCGATCGGTTACGTAAATAGGTAGGTGCTCCCGCCCATTATGAACGGCAATAGTGTGACCGATCGTGATGGGTACGACTGCAGAAGCGCGAGACCAAGTTAGAACCAATTTTCTCTCTCTTCGTATATTGAGATTTTCAATTTCTCGTATTAAATGATTAGCTACAAAAGGACCCTTTTTTGATGAACGTGCCGTAGCTGATTAACCCCCTGCTTAATATTTCCATTTATCAAAAACCTTTACGTCGACGAAGTATGAGGGGGTTGCTGTATTTTTTACTTCTCCGACTTCTTTTTCCAAGCGTGACATGACCCCAAGGGGTTGATGGCTTTTTCCTACCAATCGACGTCCTGCCCTCTCCCCCTCCGTGGGGATGATCCACAGGATTCGTAGCTGAACCTCTCACTTTAGGTCGTCTTCCTAACCAGCGCTTGGACCCAGCTTTCCCCAAACCTTCGTTGTTAATATCAATGTTTCCGACCCGTCCTATACTGGCTAAGCATTTTTGAGATATTAAACGAATTTCGTTGGAAGGTAGTCTTAGTGTAGCGAGTTGACCTTCCTTTGCAACTACTTTTGCTGCTGCACCAGCTGCTCTAACCGATTACCCTCCTTTCCCAGATTTTAATTCTATATTATGTATAGTAGTACCTAAAGGTATTCTGGTCGAAGTAGACCTCCCCTCCTCTTATTTTTCCTTAAAAGGGTGAAACGACTGGGGAAGACCCCTTCCCAAACTGTACAAGCCTTTTTCAAAGCATACAGCTTTCTGGATATGAAAAGCGCCGCTGCTGGATCCCGGTAGTACCGAAAAGATGCCTACCGAAAAGCAAGTAATTTTTGGGCTATCTATGTCGTATCCTTGGCTTTTTTGCCCGCATCTGGCTTTCTTCCAAAAATCCAGTTTAATTAAGCAGCAGAATTAGTGACTTCGATGATTCGCGTTAGCATTAGTCAATGTCCAGGATAACTTAGGAAACCTTCTCTTTCTAGCTTCGACGCAGTTTCAGTTCTACGCGTTAATTTTTTGTTTGATTATGTGGCTTCGATTTTGCCTCCGACTGACAAATCGAATGTGTTGAATTCGTATTTTCTACGCTTTCAGTATATGCATAGAACGCCCTTTGTTGTTACAATTTCGAGATTGTTTATCTGTTTCCATATTATCTTACCTTTGCAAATTAATGTCTATTTAATTGCTTTAGTTTAGCACGCGCTGTTGTCCCTATTAGGTTACCCCAACCAGGTTTACTCCATATTATTTGATAAATTTGAAGTAGTGCCAGGTTTACAGGCCCAGCCTACAACCCGATCGATTAATTTCGGAATACGCGAATCAAGTATTCAACCCGCACTCAGAGGTAGGGCATTTCCGACTGAAATGGATGCGTCAGGACTAGATGTTACGATATCTCCAATTCCTACTCCCCGTGGATGCAAGATGTATCTCTTATCACCATCTATGTAATAGATCAAACAAATAAAAGCGTTGCGATTGGGGTCATATTCGATACTGGCTACTCTTCCAGAAACATTCAATTTGTCTCGCCGAAAATCAATTTCACGATATAAGCGCTTGTGTCCGCCCCCCCTATGTCTACTAGTGATGATTCCCGCGTTGTTGCGACCATTTTTAGATATTCTACGATAAGTCAATTGCTTGTAAGACGTAGGTTTTGTTGTTTCCCCAAACCGTAGAACGGCCCGGTTCCGGGTGCCTGGGGTATACGCTTCATACAGTCATATGGCCATACTTAATTCTTTCCTTTTATGTTTATGCGTAATTCCTTATTTGATAGGAAAATAAAATTACCTTAAGTATTAGTTTAAAAATAGTGGAATGAAATCATTAGCTTGAAGTCTAGCAATCATTTTTTTTTTACTTGTAGAATTCAAACTCGATTTATTCTTATTCTTATTTTTTACTCGACTACTATTCATACCCTTTACTTTAACGTCGAAAAATTGCTCAATCCAATTTTTCATTTCGGTTTTGGTTAATTTTGAGTCCACATGAAAAGTATATTGATTTTGTTGCAATAAACGGATAGACTTCTCGGTAATTAATTGGTTTTTCAATTTCTCCGTAATATCCTTTTCGCTTTGTCCATTTTACTTCAATTCTTTTTGAGTCTATTTTTTTTTTCTTACTTCCCCCCCTTTTTCGTAACTCCTGTATAGTCTATCAGTTTGACTTTTTCTGTCGTCAGCCTTCGATCTACTTGTTTTGTAAATAGCTTCTAAATTATTTATCCTTTTCCCTATCTCTGTTTTTTGTTTGCATCCAACAGGAGTTGAACCCGTGAATTCGCCAATTATGAGTTGGGTGCTTTAACCGCTCAGCCATGGATGCCAACCGACGGTAGTATAACGTGGTTGATAAAAACATGTCAAGGAACGGGTGACAAAAACTTGAGAAATCACTCCAAAATAGTATTAAGGTGACAAAGTTGTATGCTCACTCCGCGAGGAACGAAAAAAGTCGCAATTTGTCTCTCCCGCCCGGCGTGTGTGCCTACCAATTCAACAAGTAGTTTTAGTTGTTGAAGGGATTCCGGTGAAAAATGAAGAAGGACAAACAAGCAAGAAAGAATTCGAGACGAAACTGCTGGTGGGTAATCTAACCAAATGATGAGGGATTCCTCGAGAAGTTAACAGTTAGTCCTCATATTGAATGATTATGAATTATTCAAGGAAGAATGGATTTGAAACATACACGAGGAAGGTTCTGTTCCGGGAGCAATATCGGTTGTGAATCTCTTATGAACCAAGAGCCGTGTGAAGTAAGAATTTCATGCACGGTTCTGAATGAGCGGAAAGATCGGAAATCTTCTTTTCGACTCTGACTCTCCTATACCAGTCGTTGCTTTTTTCTCCGTTACCTCTAAAGTAGCAGCTCCAGCTTTATCTACACGACTCTTCGGTATAATTTTTCCACATCTATCTAATGAGTGGCATGTCGTGGTAGGATTATTAGCTACCTCTAGCATGATATTAGGAAATCTAATTGCCGTTACTCAAATAAGCATGAAACGTATGCTAGCTTATCCCTCTATAAGCCAAATTGGATATATTACGATTGGAGTACTTGCTGCAGACCCGGAGAACGGTTACGCAAGTATGATAACTTATACGTTTATTTATATACTCATGAATCTGGGAACTTTTGCTCGTATCACCTCATTTGGTTTACGAACCGGAACTGATAATATTAGGGATTACGCGGGATTATACATGAAGGATCCTGTTCTAACATTCTCTCCGGTTTTACGTTCACCATCTCTAGGGGGTATCCCTCCACCATCCGGTTTTTTTGGTAAACTCTATCTCTTTTGGCATGGATGGAAAGCTGGTTCGTACCCATCAGTTCTGGTAGCGCTCGTCACAAGTGTCATTTCTATCTACTATTATCTTAAAATAATTAAATTAATGTTCACTGGGAAGAATGGTAGGAGCGATGCATCCACAACTTATATACGAAATTCATTAGTTTCTCCATCAATTTCGATTTCAAAAAGTTCTATTGAAATAGCTATGATCATTCGTGCACTAGCATCAATCCTATCGGGTATATTAATAGATCCCATTATCGGGATCACACGGAATACTTTATTTTAGACTCACTTCTTGTGATGCGAACTTTTTTTTTCTTTCAAATGATTTTTATTAGAAACCGGTTCTGCTGTCCCAACTAGTCTGTCTCTGCAACTTACGAAATAGTTCTATCTCCTTCGGTAATTGATCCTGACACTTTCCTATCTAGCTTGTATTTGTCTTTTCGCACCCGGAATCACTTGCTAGGAAAATGATCACCCGTCTACTCCGGGGGAGATATAAGTATTTTCGCGCGATGCACAGCTGGGGTTGGGCAGTAACAACCCATGCTGCTACATCCAAGTATTTAGGCGGAAAGAGGATGCCTATCTCTTTTGCCTCTTCATGTGGTATTATTTTATTTTTATTGATGCCGAAAAAAAAAACTCTATGTAGGAAGAGGCAATCAACCACCCCTTTAGGATGATTGATTGCGGGCGAGAATAGATTCGAACCCTCGGCCGTC
>JAWWVC010000006.1:0-21893 GCA_033807815.1 Rumohra adiantiformis | reverse complement strand
GGTCTCCCGCTGCCCCGCCCCTGACCTAGCTAGGTATGCTCCGCCTCGGCTGCAGAAGCTCATGATGTTGTAGTAATCCGCAATCTAGGAATCATAGTGGGAAAATGTCTATAAAACTTCTTGTGATATACTATAACTGAAAAATGTGGAAGGGGAAATTCCCAAACCTTATTATTATTTTGAGGTCTCAATTCTAACTTGTGTGACGTGGTGTGTTTACTTTCTACGTCATAGGAGCATGCAGGATATTATCCAAGCCTACTTTGACACTCATGAGGGAAAGCCTCTTGAACCCTCGGCTTGCTCCCCCTTTGAAGATGTGAGTCTGCCTTCTTTCTATAAAGTAATCTTAATTGGACTTTAGGTTTGATTTTTTCTTTTTGCTTATACGTCTTGAGATTTGTGTCCCAAGACTAGCCAAGTTTTCCACACTTGCCATAGCTTTAAGGACTATTCCATACTTTGCTTATGCTCACAATATGAAATAATGACTTACATAACACATGAGAGATGCACCTTATTGGCAAATATTGGTCATGCATCTCTCATCAAAGATCCACATAATGTGTCTTGTAAGTCATTATTTCATATTGTGAAGTGCTTGGACACATGAGAGATGCACACTTCTATTCCATACTTTGCTTATGCTCACATTATTTGCAAATAATGTCATGAAAGAAGGCGTAGGTAGTCCTAGATGATCCATGTAAATGAGAAGTGTGTCATGTAGAACTTTAACATCTACCTATATGTGTACACACAATACCATTAGACCTTTTAAAGGGCTTGACCTCTTTATCCATGGCAAAAAGAGAGCCGCAAATAAAACACATTTTGGCTGAGACATCAATGGCAACTAGTTAAGTTATCATTTTGAAGTGGGAATGACAAAATGCTCTCTCTGAATCTCAAAGAATCTTGGTTAAGGAATAAGAACTTGGATCCTTGTTACAAACATGTGCATATGTTGTAATTTGCTTTTCAAGTTTGATGGACTTTTTTCACATAAATATATCCCTTTTACACTATGATATACACTGTTGCATTTAGGATGTACAATGTCACGATTAGGATAATATAACTCAATTTCTTATCCTCTGCCAATTTTACTTGCCAAGGTAGACATGATAGTAAATGGATGTTTTCAATGATAGAATATAACTTATGCAAAGTATTAAAGCTAGTCATAGCTTGATCATGTGGAAAGAATTAGAACTTGTTATCAATGTCGCTCATAATAATGTTTAAATTTTGCTTCCAAACTACTATGTGCGCATCCTTGGACTTTTTATTGAATCAAAACTTGGAACATAGCACTATGAACCACATAAATGGTTAATGTAAATATGAGTCACATACAAGTTTATGTATGTGCTTGGGGTGTGTGTGAGAGCATATATTGATACCACCTAGGGTGTCATAGATTCTTGTCCATACTATGTATGAATTGAGGGTTAGCAATGTAGGGTTGATTACCATGCATTTTTTACTTGCACTTTCTTGTGAGGTAAATATGGGCATGGTTTGAGATTCTTCTAGGTATATTACTTATGCCTTATTGGCTGACATGAACATTACAATTTGCAAAGTTTTTGCCCCAAGTTGTGGCCATCTAATGTGGCATTAATATTTTCCATATTTTGCAATGCACATGCGTTGCCAACTACCTTAATAGGATCCTTTAGTTCTAGGCATTATGATGGCTTCATTTGCCTTGCCTCTTTGGAGGTATGATAGAAACTCTACACACATACCTTCATGTTTGTATATGCTCTTGTGTGTGTGTGTGTGTGTGTGTGTGTGTGTGTGTGTTTGTGTGTGTGTGTGCACGCACGTATGTGCGTGTGTGCATGCATGTGTGTGCGTGTGTGTGTGTGCGCGCATGCGTGCGTGCATGCGTGCATTTGTGCGCACAAACAATCATTTCATGAACATAATCAAAGTGAAACCAATCCAATGCGCAAGCAAACATTGCATAGTAGCTCACCAATGAGGCAACAATGCATGTACACAAACCCATAGATCAATAGAAAAATTGATTCACAAAACAGAAAGGAACAACAAGAGAAGACATTAGAAGTTCATGCATTCCATTAACAAAAAATGAAAGAGAGAAATAGATAAAGGAGAATGTAATCTTAATTGTATTAAGGTTAGCATCAAGAATAGAGAGATTAAGGTTGAGAATACAATGATTAGGATCTAAAGAAAGATGTTAGACCTCTAGAGTGTTTAGCTAGAAGCTTACTCAATAGCTATCTCAATAGTAAGAATAGATAAAGTGGAAAAGAAGGACCCTTATCATTGTGAATGAGTGTTTTAAGTAGACTTTTTAAGAATGAAACCAAGCCAATTGAGCACTCAAATTGTGGGATTTGATACAATTTGGAGCTCTAGTTGAACCCTCAAGTATACGGCTTGCCTAAAAAATGAATTAAGAGCTCCAACTAATTAATTCAAACCACTTTAGATATATTTCAATAGCTTCAAACTCTCTATAGGGTTTCTAGTGGTGGGTAGAAAATAGACACATTGGATGAACATTGAGATCATGTAGCATATGTCCTTAATGATACTTGCTTGTTTTGATTTTTGCATTGAGTCTTTGTTGGAACACTCCCCCTATGTAATTTTCATTTCATCTTTTGGCATTGTTGGGTCTTGTTATTTTGTTAACTAAGTCCCATAGTTACCTCTATATTATTTTATGTTTGTTAGCTCCCATTGATTTGAGAGACAAAACCCAATCTAGGAAACGCCAAGATATACGATTTAAGATGCTACTTAAAAATCCTACAAATTGCATCTTCATCATCTCTTCCCATGTGTTGATGAAGTGCCCTAGTAGGAGTTGAAGCCGCACAAAGTAACTGCATACCTAAATGCCACAAGTGGACCTAGATAAAATTGAAGGCTTACCCATGATTTGGATCATTATATATGTACTAGTTTGCTTGTTGATTTAAAAGTTCTTTGAAGGCGGTTAAACATGCTCTAGATAGCCACATGAAGTTGCATACCATATGAGAATTAAATTCTAAGACTTTGAAATAATTTAATTTTTCTACATTGTCATATTGGCCATTCTTGGCCTCTTTAGGATTAGCCATGTGACATGGGAGCTTAATTTCCAAGCCATCCACTTATTTATTGATGCTCTCTATGTAACTCATGACAACCTTGATTTTGCAGTGTAGAAATAGCTTCAGTATGGTTCCTAATGTCATTTTTTCTCCTAGGATAATTTAAAGTAGCTTCTTGACTTGTTCATCCTTTTTTTATTATCTTTGGAGGTTCCTTTTCTCACCTCTTTCATGCCTTTTACACTCAAGCTTTTGCTTTCGCAATCCCATTCCAACATTGGGTCTTGTTCTCCTTTTTTCTTCCAACGGCTCTTTTGCACATTTCTCACTTCCTAACTCTCTAAACCTCACACCTTGGGGTCTCTTTGAGCCCGTTCTTTCCTTCTTCTTAGGGTATTCTTAAACTCGCTTCATTATTACTATGGTCCACATGTTGCTTGTTAAGGGGTCTCCTTGAGCACCCTTTTACACTGGGCATATCAAGCCCTTTTCTTGGGGGCCTTTTTGGGATTTTGAGTATTCTATACATCTCAAGTTCTATCTCTTGGGGCCTCTTTGAGCAACCCAATGCACCAAACATCTCTAGTCATATTTGTTGGGGCCTTTTTGGGAAATTCAACACACCTGTTATGTGTCTCATCCTAAGAGGGAAATCTTGGCTCATGTGCCCTAGTAGGGGGTAGTCAAAGGATGAGATATCTTTTGTACCCCTAAAATTTTGGCTACCTTGCCCTTTGCCTTTGAATCTTCCTCTCCCTTTTCCTCTTGTGGTGGTAGGGACATTTCCTTGATTTTCCAATACCTCTACTTGTTGATGCACCGCAATGGCTTAGTTCTTCATGTTGTGCATGCAATTGGTTGTGATGTGGTTATATATTTGACATATTGCACATCTTGGTGGAGTGGTACATTCTTTTTAAATGTGCCCCTCCTATTTGCATTGTGAAGAGAACGTGTTTTTTCAAAACTTTGTCTTCTTTTTAGAATTTTTTAGCTTTGCTACCAATGATTGCATTTCATTGATTACACTTTGCCGCTTGGATTTACCCTTCTTCTTGCCTTTGGCACCTTTCTTTAAATCATCTGCCTCTAAGGCGTCATCTTCCATAGAGGTGGAGGACTATGAGTCACTTCCTAAAGATGACTTTGATGTTTTGGTTCAATGTTTTACTCTCTCTATTGCCCTTCTTTTTTCCATCTTGGCTTCTCCTATCATCTTGTCAAAATCCTCCTGTGAGTCAACCACCTTGGTGTTTATTACACTATTTGGAACTAAGCTTAAGCCCCTTGATGAACCATTTATGCAAAGCCTCAACCCATTGTCTCATGCTCATTATCTTACAAGCACAAGCTTTCATGTCCATTTCTTCTTGTCAAAGCTCTCTTTCACAAAGTTGGGAGCTTGGCTTCTTCTTCAAGAATCTTTCCAATAAGGCCGCACCACTGACTTTGGCATAAGCTCCAAAATGGTCCTCATCATATTGTGAGAGCCATTGAGTGAATTTTCCCTTAAATGTGTTCAAAAAAGAATCCTTTTTTATTTTTTCTAGTGTGGCTTCTTCCAACATTAACGGTCCTTTGGCTTGGCCACTTTCCAAAATTTATCAAATTGCCTCACATGAAGGTCCACACCCTCTTAGCTTGTACCAAAAAACACCAAAAATTTCTTTGCCAATGCAACCATGTTATGTATCATCTCTCAATGTTTGGGATTTGTTTTTCCTCTGGCTTGAGAGTCATCAAAACAATCTCTTGAGCTACACCCTAATGTTTTTGAGCTTTCTAAACCTCCAAGGTGATGTCTTGGATTTCTTCTTATTGCTCCTAAAAATATTGAACCTCTAAGATGGTGACCTTGGCTTCTTCTTGTTGCTCATGAGCTTATTGAAACTACATAGACACTTCTTCTTCCCACACCCCTAGCTCAACAAGGAGTTCCACTTCTATAATTATGGTGAATATGGGCACTACATTGAGACAATTTTCTCTATCCTATAAGAGTTTAATGGTACCACTACCCACCAAGGAAAATTTGAGAAAAAATCATTTTTGTCCCCTAGCACCAATTTTATAGAATCCAATGTAGAGTTTTTGCCATGACAAACACCAACACCGCACCATTCCATTGAAGTGCTACCATTGCCATCATAAGATGAGGAAATTATTAACATTATTGGTTTGTAGAATATACTAAGAGCAAAAGAGAAGTTAAAGGATTTGTTGGAGGTGGATGCCATTATGAAAAACATAAATTGAATACAAAAAATGGAGGACATGGAATCAAATGAGCCATAGAAAATGCAAAAGGGACAAAAGACAAGGAAAAAGGGAGAAGCAAGTACCAACAAGTAGAAAGGTTTGCATCAAAGGATCACCATTGAGGATTTTACATTAGGTAAGGGGCATTGACTATATGACCTTATTTTTTATGTGGGGATTTGAGGGCAAAAAATTGCTTAGTCTGGTTTTTGCACTTAGTTTAATAAGGGAAAATAATGATTCAAAATGTTTAGCACACAAAAAGATTGGTAGGGGCATTAAACTCTATTAAAGTAAGTCCACACAAAGATGTAGTGAAATTACTAGAATCACATAAAAATGGTCAAAAGCTCTCAAAAGTATATGGAAATGGGTGTACACAAATCTGTGTAACAAGTGAGAATCTGATGCATAATCTATATATTGGAGGCATAATTTATATCTAAAAGTCAATGGAGCATTTTTTACAAAGTTATACTATCAAAAATTGAACTAGTGAAGAGTGTGAGAGTAATAAAAGGAGTTAGAACAATAGTTTATGAAATCAAAGCAAAGATTTTTATGTATGTGATGCCATTTAAGGGAAAAAACTATCCATTAACATAGGGGAGACTTTGTTTGATGGCAATGAAGGTAGATTTTCATTGGCAAGTCAAGATGCTAGTGTTGAAGGCACGTCAATGAAGGCACGTCAAGAGAAAGGAGGAGGTAGGAAGAACATCACCTATAACCTAAGGGTCAAAATGCAAGCGGATGTTGGCTATGAGGCTACAATATATGAGTTTAGTTCTAATGAAGCTACCTTGTTAGGGGACAACATGAGTAGTGAGAAAAAAGATCATTCATTAAGAATGATGGGTGTATTACTTTTAGAAATGGGTCTATTTCTCATAAGAAAGATAATAGCACCACCATGCCTACCTTTTATGAGGGGTTGTTGGCCAAGGTTCTTTGATCAAAAGAGAGGGAGTTGTGTGTTGCAAACACCAACTACTTCTCCCCTTAAACCAATGAGTGTCCACTTGTGCAAAAACCTACTTAGAACACAATAAAACAAATCATTATGCCCAATTATGGAATGTAGGTAGCCCAATAAAGATGAGAAAAAGTGCTCAAAGAAAGATAAGGAAGCCAAGAGTCTAAGAGAGAGATGTGGAGAGAAAGAGTAAAAACTAGTTCCCTTTATTTGCTTATTACATACACAAATGGGTACAACTACTATGGTGATGCAAACACAATGCTAAAAAGGTTGAAACAAGGCTATTGTGCATTTCTATAAAAAAATCTCCAAAAATTTTGATGTCACCAAAACCTTTTCAAAAAATGGTGAAAACTGCCAACAAACTATTAGAGAAATGCCAAAAATGCAAGAGCAAGGGGACAAGCGCAGGTGAGGCTGCTCTGCACGTGTACATACCTAGTTTTGTCTACTAGTGTTTAATTCTTAGCACACTGGACATAGCTTATCTTATTGTTGTTTGCTCAATAGCTTCTAGTTGCTTGAGTCTTACATTGTTGTAACCCTAACCCTAAATCCAACAATTGGTATCAAAGCAGGCTTCTTCACTTTGAGCTAGGTTTCCTCTACCCTCTAGCATAGATGATATTCTCATCATCTTTAGGAGTCCTCTTGGGAGAGGGAAGATCCTTGAAAAGTGTCCTACTTGCATATAGTAAATAGAGTTTTTGGGGATTTGGAGCTATGTGTGCTTTTACGGGTTTTTCTTGTACATTTTTGCTCTCATTAGAGGTTGTTTTTTTGTCATATTAGACCTACAACCATGGAAAACAACAATGATGTATTTTGTATGTTGAAAATTGAGGATAGACTTGATGGAAAGAGGTATCCATTGTGGGCATATATGATGCACTGTGTACTTGTTGCTAAGGGGTTGTGGAACACTACAAATTTCATAAAAAAGTCTCATGCAAATTCTACACCTAAAAATGGTGTAGTTTAAGATGTTGCAATTACATTTATTTCACCTTAACCAACTCCACCGGCAAACACTCAAGAATAGATAAGGCAATATGGTAGAGATGTGCATGCACATGCCTTGATTGCTTTGTCTATGCAGTGTAGTATAATTCCCAACATTTTTTCATGTAAGTGGGATGCCCTTGCTTCATTGTATCATGTGCTCAATAAGGAAAATGTTGCCTGTTTGTGTAAGAAGATTGAGAATGAGATTATAAATGAAGGAGATTCCATGGATTTTTCCTCACAAAGGTCAAGATCTTAAGGAGTGACTGGTTGCAATTGATGTGTTCATTCCAAGTGGGTCACTTGTGCAGAAGCAATCCAAACGCCTTCAAATTTCATGAGTTTGCTTTTTTTCATCTTGCTTGTGGGGGTGACGAGTTTTAGTTGTTGCTACTCAGTAGAGCAAAACAAGGTAAAAATAAGCCTCTTCTACCAGCAACTTAAAGCCAAAATTTGAGAACACCTCTGTAGGCAAGGATATTGATAAGGGTAATGAAAAGTTGAAAAAGAAGGGAAATCACACATATTTTAAGAAGTTTGGTCTCACTAAATAAGTGACTGTCCCAAAGCTAAAATAGAAAAAAGCAAAGAAAAAGCATTTTGGTTTAGTTGGTGGTGACAAAAATGGGATTTTTTTGTGTAGTATAGCTATGAACCATATATTAAGGATGTGGGTATGTCAATATGTCAAAATAGTATTCAAGGTTCTTTGATAGTGGTTTTTGTAAGCATATTACTTTTTTGGCACAATATGTTCTCTTTACTTGATGTTGTTCCTCATGAAAATACAATTACATGTGCCAAAAACTCCTTGTATCTAGTTCAAGGAGTTAGCAAAGTTCTACTTGTTGTTGCAAACAATGGCACTATCACATTATTAAATGTTTTGTATGTAGTAGGGATTAAGAAGAACATGTTGTTTAGTTTTGTCTTTGCTAAGGCAAGATTATTAGTTTAATTCCACAATGATAAATGTAAAATTTGTGATCTTATTTATGGCAATATAATGGTGGCATATTGTTCCTTACATCATTGTCTGTGTAAACTAGACATGTAGAAAAAAGTGTGGATACAACATGAGCAATTTTTGATACACATGATATGTTAGTTGTAAAGATATGGCATACACACTTTGGACATCTAAAATTTAATAGTTTGTTGTGGCTAAAAAAATTTGAGATGGTGTTTGAGCTTCCACATCTAGATATACCCGTAAAACATGTGCCCAAAATGTGTGCCTTGGGAAAAGCAAAGCCAACATTATTCCCAAAGGATGGATTTGTGCAAGCTATTCATAAACTTGACCTCATGCAAAATTATGTATGTGGTCCAATGACCCCATCATTAGAGAATTCTTGTATTTTTTCACTTTCAATGATGAATACTCTAGGTATGCATAGTTATATCATTTGAAAGTAAAATCAAGTGGTGTTATGTGCTTCAAAGATTTTGATACTATGGTTGAAAATGATTGAAGATGTATAGTGGGCACCCTCTTTTTTTATTGAAGGGGGGAATATATGTCTAATGATTTTAATGCATTTTGAGCATGGAATAAAACAATAATGTAAAATTACATATACACCTCAACCAAATGGTATGGCTGAGAGAAAAAATAGGTCTCTCATGGAGATGACACAATGTATGGTCAAAGTTCAAGTAATGATGCATGTGTTTTGGCTTGAGTTTGTTATGTGTGCCACATATGTATTGAGCATTTGTCGCACTAAGGCACTAAAAAACATTGTACATTATGATGGTTGGCACAATAGAAATAGCTCACTTACATGTTTTTGTTGCTTGGCATATGCTCTTATGCCTTCACAACAAAGTACCAAGCTGGATGATAAGACTATGAATGCATTCTTATTGGATATAGTGTGGAGAGGATGTTTCATCCACCCACACAAAGGATCTTGGCTGGTCAAGATACTTTTTTTGCAGAGGATAGAGTGTAGCCATTGCTTACATGCACTAGATATACATATTTGAGCTCACATATATGACACCTTGCTACCTTTGTTTCAGGGGGCCATCCATGTGTAGAGCCAGATGAGGTGGCCCTTATGATTCCAAATTAGCATGTATATGAGCTTGTGGATTAGCCCATTGGTGATGGTGTTAATGATGAGAGATCATCTATTGAGGATGACTTGTGCATGCCAAATTAGGCTATCCAAACTTTGTGTCATAGTAAATTGGCTGCTCCATTGTTGTATCATACACGTGCAGGATCTCATCGTGCATCTTTTATTGATAATTGGCATGTTCTTGCTACTAGTTTATGCAATGAAAAAGAACCTATTACATTTAAAGAAGCACAAAATTTTGAACATTGGATGGCTGTTATGCAATCTAAGTATGATGCATTACTCAAGACTGACACATGGTACTTGACAAATCTGCCTTATGGTAAGAAGACAGTTGTTGGTACAAAGTGGGTGTATAAGTTAAAGCACAAATTTGATGCTGCCATTGATTTCTACAAAGCATGAATTGTTGCAAAGGGTTGTGCTTAAGAAAAGAGCATTGATTACAATGAGACCTTTGCTCACACTTAGTGTATGACTACTATGTGTAGTGTATATGCATTGGCAATTGGGCTGGCAAATACACCAATTGGGCATTTTTTAATGAAATTTGTAAAAAGAAGTTTGTGTAAATTAGCCATGAAATTTTGGACAAAAAATCCAAGAAAATAAGGTATGCAAGTTTAAAAAGAAGCATTATATGGTTTGAAATAAGCTCCTCAAGCTAGGCATGAAAAGATACATGCATATTTGACTACACACATGGCTTTAAGAATAGTCCAACTGAGAGTACCCTCTATACAAAGAGGGATGGAGATGTATTTCTACTCATGTGTTTGTATTTTGATGATATGTTGCTCACAATAGGCCAAATAAAAGTAATATTGATGCATTTATACAAAAGGCCTTTGAGATGTTAGCTTTGGGGATTTTGTACTATGACTTGGCCACTACATGGATTTTTAACAATGTGTAGAGGGAGGCATTTATTTGTCTCAAACAAGAAACATTGAGACCTTATTGCAAAGATTTGGGTTTGAATATTGTTAATTGGTTGCTACTCCTATGGAGCAAGGTTTTTGCCTTAGTTTTCATGATCTAGGAGATCCATTTGATGCTATCCTATATTAGCGTGTTGTTGATTGCCTAATCTATGAGTGTAACACTTGTCTTGAAAAACAATCTGTAATTTTGCAAATGAGAAAATTTATGCATATCCCACACAAAAAGTGTATCTTTTACTACTTATTATAGTCAGTAATTACCAAGTGCATCTATGAAGTGAGCACAAAACAGCAATCAGATGGCAAAGATGAAAATTGTTCAATGTTATAATTACTCAATTTTAGAGCGCAAGAAAGGTATATTTAGGATAATAAGTAAGCATTGAGCAAAAAGAAATAGATTTTGTGTACAACTATCAATATTTGGAGGCCCATCATGCTCCACTAAAAAAGACATGTGAGACAACATAGTAGCATAAGTACAAGGGAAGAATCATTTAAATGGATGAATTAGTTGGCTGGCAAAAAGTATTAGGCCCATGAGGTGGTTTGTATAGCCTTGGTGAACATGTCCTTCAAGATGTGATCTAAAATAATTGGTTGGTGGATTTGTATGCTATTATTAACATCTTGTTCAAGGACCACTAGTAAAATGAAATAAATGTGCTTGCAAGCAAGATATGTCTTTTAACTCTTTTATTAGCCCTAGAAGTCCCTGCAAGAACATGCTGGCTGCTTATTTATGTATACTTTAAAGAAGTCAACAGCTTTAAATTGAATATCAAAAATTTGGAGCTTGGAAACCTCATGTGATCCTTCATCATAGATAATATGCTCAACCATCTCTACACATAACTCAAGATCTTTTGTTACCTAAGCATATGTTGGCCTTGAGATTCTTAGTCTATATGATTAAGGTATTGTATACTCCCCCCCCCCCATATCAAAGCTGGTTTATTGGTCATTTTTGTATGCAATTGTAATCTATTCTAGGGGAACCCCCAATATTAAATCCTGCATCAATTCACTTTATGGACCCCCTAATTAACAATTTGGTTCCTACAATAATTGGCCACACATCCAGAATGTTTGCAAAGGGGTGCAACACAAGATTTCTAATCTTCCATTTGTG
The DNA here is from genome assembly GCA_033807815.1 of Rumohra adiantiformis. NCBI lineage: Eukaryota > Viridiplantae > Streptophyta > Polypodiopsida > Polypodiales > Dryopteridaceae > Rumohra > Rumohra adiantiformis. The sequence continues at coordinate 10,401 of JAWWVC010000006.1, read as the reverse complement.
TCTCACATTATTATTGAAAAAGTAGCATAACTTCATCTTTTGTCATTGTTTTAATTGAAAGTCACTCCAAAATCAAAGATCAACCTCAATAGCACGTACCAAAGCATCACACTTGAGCCCAAAATGCCAATGGGAAAACTTGACTCTACTTCTTGGTAGTACCCTCCTAAGAGGAGCCCACTTGGTTGGATGGATCTCCACCTCTAATCCATCTAGGTTTTCATTTCTAGTGCTGCTACATGTTCCCCACTTATGCCATGCTAAGCATTTTGTGTTATCATCCAATATACATATTTAGGATGATGGCTACATTTGGCTTCCTCTGCACCACCCAATTGATCAGGTGATTGTTCAACATGGATTTTTCCCTTCTCCCCCTTGAACACTACTTGCTCTTGGAACCATGGGGTTCCTATCATAGAATCATCTACTACCCTTGTTGTAACTACTGGGGAGGGGGAATTTGTTTGTCAACATAGTGTTGTCTCCACCAATATCTCTAGATTAGGCCCGCCTCTAATGTATCATCCTTCTAAGAAGGCCAATTGACAAGCACACTGGAAGTATGCATTGATAAGATATGTGACACATGCATCATAAAGACCTATTTTATGTTTGTACCCTTCCTTGGCAAGCCAGCTCTAGTATTTTGATATGAGACACATTTGTTCTAGGAATGAGTGCATTGATGATTGGCTCTCCATTATGTCAAGATACCATTAGCATGCAAGCTTATCTTTCAAGATAAACAACACACATAACCCTACAAATCATGAAAAGTTGGAAAAATATTTGAAAAGAAAAATCACCTTAGCAAGAAATATCCCCAATGATTGGCTTGATGATGCCACCAACCAAGCCAACTTGCTAGCTTTGGTATGTTGTTATATGCTACCTTTATTGGTTCCCACCATGCTTGAATATTTTGGAATTGTACCAGTGCCTTATCTTTTGTTGGAGAAATTTGCCATCTTTTACACATCTCCAAATGACTAGCTCTATACTTTAAGGATATGTAATTTTGTGTATGAATCCTTGAGTTCTATTGAAAGTGCATGACCTCTCCTTACTAGCCATATCATTGCCATTATCATACACAACCCTCATAGCATTCCAATTTTCCTCTACTTCATTAGCCATTAAGACACTAAATTTTGCTTGTATGCTCAAGCTAAACCTCATTTAGATTTTCTCAGAACATCACTTGAGCTCTTTCATCCTCTTCTCTAAGCTCTTAAGTGGCAATAGTAAGAAGCTCCCCAACACTATCAACGTACCACCATCACCAATGCATCCCAATTAATTTAACCACTTAATTAAGATGACCATGTGATCATAGACATGAGTTGCCACGGTTACCCAGCCATTCTCTATGCAATGCATGTGGTCAAAGCATACCCATGACATTCAAAGATTGCCATCACAATATGCATCCATCCTTTGTACTATGTCAGCTTCTGCCAATCCAAGACCAGTAGTAGACATTTTGAATACATAGCTCCTCTCATTTTCACCCTTTGATTGGAGCAAGAAATGTGAACCATGGAAAAACTAAAAGTGACATTTCCTCTTCAAATTTAGGATAGCTTTAAAGCCATCACCTAAAGGCCAATCAATTTTTCTACTTTCCATGACCATCCGCTTCATTTTGTATATTTATATATGAAAACATACATGTATTGTAGACTTATTATTCCACGACTTAATATAATTAAAGTTGGCAATGAGCTAAAAAAATTTTACTTCTTCATGTTGTTTAGTGTTTGAATCTCTTTTGGCATTTTTGACAGATCCTTCTCATACATGAATTCATCGGCCAGCTTTCAAGTGTCTATGAAGGCCCTTAAAACCCGTTCTTTTTGAATTATCATTTATACCTTCCTTGGCCCTACATTATTGTCCATGCTAACCACCCTAGATAACAACTCTTTTATATTTCAAAACAAATCTCTACACATCCCTCTTGGCACTTCATGTGTGTGTTTTCCCACATGAAGAATCAATCTACTACGGGCTTTATCTTGGGGCATGAAATAATATACATATGAACTACAACTTGTAATACACAAGGTGACATGTATATATAAAAAACACATTTGGTTACCAAATCTACCCATAGCTATACTTCCAATGGTAGGTTCCTTCAATAACTAGCCATTACAATGTAATGTGTTGTGCCTTGTGGTCCTAGCTAGATATTGACATCTTTCATTCATGAAGTTTAAACTTCCCACCACAAACACTCTTTTGGAGCACAAGTGTCTTCATTGATATTGTTTGGGTTTGAGGCTTAGTCCATATATTTTCATCATACTTATGCTTCATACCCTCCAAGCCTCCATTAGCTTGTAAACTATGTTCTCTACATGTTTTTAAGGTAGCTCTCTTACCTTACCTTTAAAAGAGCATTTCACCATAAGCTTGTGTAAAATATCATTAGGAGGTAGCATTCTTACTATTTGGAAGACCAATATCTCTACCTCTAATGGAGGATGATCTTCAAGATCTACAACTGGCTCAGACTCCTCCTCTACTTCCACATCATGTGAGACATTGTAGACATGTTGTACACTCATAAATACAATAAACAAAAAATCATATATCAAAGAGCCAAGACCATCAAAAAATTTACTCAAACAGGAGATTTGAGGGGTACTTGGACTCACAAAACACATAGTAGAACATGTAGTTGATTGGATAGTGGCTAAATAATTTGAGGAGCATAGGTAGTACCCATCCCTATTTGCAGACTGTTGTGTGGCTGTTGTGTTGCAGGGATGCAATCATAGAGAGCCACCTATCAACCTCAATCAAAGCTTCAACTTTGATTGAGGTAGTCTTGCATATTGCATAAACTTTTGCAAAGCATGCAAAGATGCACTTGCAATCCCATTAACAAAGGGAAACTCTACTTTATTGCCTGACCTAGAATGAAAGAAAAATGTTTTACCATGACCAATCCTGCCACAATACACACACACAATTTCATTGCTCATGTGGCAACATATTGTGTAGATTTGTGGGTATACACACAAATCTCTCATTTGGTAGCACGTTGTGTATATTTGTGTGTATACATATCATAGGAAATGGAGTTCACAAGGGATAAAGTTCTCTCTCTCTAGTGCATTTGGTCATGTAACACACTCTAACATTTTCTTTCATGCAGGAGATTTATTTTTAAAGGAGCCTAAATGTTTTTTATGCTAAGCAATATATCCCTCTTAGCCCTTTCCTTTTTTTTCTTCCTCATTTTAGGGTGCAAAATCAAATGTACTATCAGCCTCCATATTGCAATCTTATTTCATCTCCATATCCCAGCTGTGTCTTATTATAGTAGTCTCACAAGCAGATATATTGTCAAGCTTAGTACTCAAGAAAAGTCCTATAGTGAAGCTCACTAAGAAACTCTAAGAAAACATTTCATAGGAGTATGTCTGTTTCCTAGGAGAGGAGGAAATATCTTCTTCAGCTACTTCAAGAGAAGCTCTAGACTCGTACTCACATATTAAATTTATATCCCAAACCTTCTCTAAAGTAGGCTCTAAACCGTAAGTGTTGAGATAAAGTTGCAAAATGGTGGGAGAATCTACTTAGTCACTCTCCTCCATCCAATTGGAGTCCATTGAATAAATGTATCTTCTTGACAAACCCAACTAGCTACAACATAATTAGTAGAGATGTCTAGTAGCTTCTTGTATATGGTAGAACTAGGAATGTCTTTGTTTGACATCAAGCTTGCTAGAAATGAATATTTATTGCAAGTATTGACAAAAAATTCATATACAAACTACAAGGTAAGACCAAACTATTGTATACTTTAGTTTGATTTAGTTGACATGGACATGTGTTTGTTTTTATGATGCATGATGTGGCTAGATGTTATGCCTGTGTGAAGGCATGATTGCCTTTGCCGCCCACCACTGCAAAGGGGAACCATGTGTGAAGCTATGGATATTGTTTTCCCGTGTGAAGGTGTGATGAGAAAGCATCTCATGTAGGCCGCCAATTGGAGAGGACTACAACCTTTGCCTTGATGGGATCTCAACTAGATTGCCCATTCAAGAAGACTACGTGTAGCCTTTGCCATGTTGGGAAAGCATCTTAGTTAGGCTGTCAATTGGATAGGACAAAAAACTTTGCCATGATGGGATAGTGTCTCAATTAGGCTCCCATTGGAGAGGACTATAGCCTCTATTGCCTATGTGAAGGTATGAAGGGGAAGCATCTCTTTTAGGCCACCCTTTGGAGAGGAGAGTGGCCAATCTACCCTCTTGTGAAAGCACCCAAATTTGCATCTATTGAAAGTGGCCAAAGCAAAGTGGGAGCATCAAAATACACACATAGCGATCTCAATTATGCAAGCCTATGAAATGCTTTCTAGACTAGAAAAAATGGTGCATACATAAGAAATTGCAAATGCCTTGGTGGTCCATTTGCAAAAGCAAGAGTGTGGCTAAATTCCCCTCATCTTCCTTTATTTGATTGTAGCAATAGCAAGCATGCCAATTTTTTTGATATTGGGTCAATTTTGTGTGTGAGAGTGTGTGCAAGTCATAATCCTTGAGGATTGGGAGAAGAGGGTGTGTGGGGTGAAAATGAAGGTTTGTTCTTATGTGAGCCAAATATCCTATACCATAAAGCTCCTATTGTTTTGGTTATTCTTATTCTAACTATTTTGTAATCTGAAGATGCATGATTATGCAATTCCCACTACTGCTAGGGATAGAGTGTTTCAGTTGAGGAGACTTGGTGAGGCCAACAAGACAACATTGTTACCTTATCTTGATGATAATAAAAGGCATGGGTGGAGAAGGAGATGCATGCCTTCTCTACCGAGGGAAAGGGGAGTTGATTCACCTTACCAATTCAAATTATGACTTGGCTTCTCTTCAAGGATGAGATGGATATAAAAATTGAGGTGGCATCAAAAGGAATGGATGCAATAGGCAAAGATAGAGTGATAAGAAAGTATGAGGTCACCTTCCAAGGAAAGACAATATAGTATGCAAGAATTGTTGATCTTGCCAATGGAAAGGTTTTTTGGTGTGCAATTCTCTCATTGCCTTGGCATGATCCAAGCGCACATATAGCTATAGAGGAGAAGCTTAACATGATAGGGATTGCATGGATACTTAATGTGGATGAAGCTGCAATTGTCCACTTACTAGATAGCTTGGAAGTAGCTATATGTTCTCTTAAGAGTTTGCCAAATGATAAGGCAAAGGTCAGAGAGTGGTTGCACATGTTTTGCTTTTGGCTTCAAGTCAGTCAATATGGATTTGGCTTGCTTACAAACATCAAAAATGCAAATTGGGTACAATTGCTAGTGGTAGATAGTAGGTTTTTCTTTTATGGTTTGGTATGCTGTTGAAAGTACTTAAAGAAAGCATTTCAAACTGTGGAGGGACAAATCAAGCATATGCAGGACTCAAATCAACAACCTAGGTTGCACAATGCTTCTTGTTGCCACATAGTCTACAAATAATCATTGTTGAAGAAAGCTTTGTCATGTTTTTGGGATTGTTTATTAAAGCCTTCATATTTTTTAGATGGCTACTAAAGGAGGTTTGCAAAGGTAGTATCAAATATCTACCTCCCCATGGCTAGTGTTTGATTGTGTATAGACAACCCAATTCATATGTTTGAAGATGTTAATCCTGGAAGGGTAAGTGTTCACATTCATTTACACAAAGAGTGATTACTTAGATCTATTATGTGCCCATAGTGTCATTTTGAATCTAATGTTCCAGTGATTTTCTTGTATAGAGTTGAGTAAGTGTCCATGGTGGTTGGACCTTGAGAAGAACTTTGTCCCTGTTGAGGATCTTGAGTTGTACCACCAACACAAGGAAGCCCTTATAGTTCTAAACATGCTGCAAGGATGATACAATTATCAAGATGATACAACCCAACATGAAGTTGTAAATGCAAATAAGTTGATTTTTTCATTTTTTGACTCTAGAGTGAACCTTACATGATTGTTAGCCTTGATATGAAGTTACTAACCTCATTAACTTGATAATTGAAGAAAAAGCTTTGCTCTTTCTCTTTGGACTTGATTAAATTATTTGCTCTGAGTTCTTGTCCTTGACTTGGTACTATTGATGTGATTGAATGACTAAGTGTTCCTGCTACTCTTGTTGAAAAATCATGCACATACTTGGCAACGCTTGTTCTTGCCCTTCCTGGTTCTTTTTATGGAGTGAGAAGTTTTTTGTTTGTCCAAAGGACTCTTTTCTAAATTCTATGTTTGTGCATGTGATCTCTCAAAGCGTGCTTAATGCATGGTTTTGATTCACCTTATATGTGTGAAAAGCAATGCATGGTCTTGATTCACCTTATATGTGTGAAAAGCAATGCATGTTAAATGCTATGTTGTGCAAGAAACCTATGGTGACTCAAGGATTGTGGCTACCAACAATAGTTGAGTGGCATCCGTTGACAAGGCTAACACTCCTTCCTCACACAATAAGATGTTTTGTTAAATAACATTCAAGGATTAGAGCATACTTAGTCTCTCTAATACATAATAGTTTTGGGCTATGCAATGATTAGCAATGAAGTAATTTCCTAAAGTATATATATATATTGTGAATAGCATTTTAATGAAGCGTAGACATGTATACATATCTTATTAACAAGAAAGGGAATCTGTGACTAACCTTGCAACATGTTCTGATTGTTGCATGTAGTGCTTCCATTTGAGTTTTTAGCTGGTGCTAAAACTTGTAGGCAGCAACTGCATGGTTTAGGTGTCCAACTCATACCTATTGTAGAAGCTGAGCCTTTGCTTTGATTGTGGAAGGAAAAATTTAAAGCTCTTTTATTGATGCAAGTTTTGCTTTTTGTGTAGTGACCACTAATTAATGAGTAGAAGAGGATTTGACTTTGATTGTTGGAGTGGTGTTGGAGGTTGATGGAGTAGAAGATGAGTGGGAGCTAGTATCTTGTTGAGATGTTCTTGATGAGGTTCTAGATTTTGGTATCCGCTTGAGATTTTTTTTATGAAAGAGATGTTGATGAAGATGAGTGTGAGTGGGCCTTAATATTGAGTTGCCTTTGGAGTCCACTTTAGTGTTGGAGTTGATGGAAGTGCATCTTTTAGTGAAGTCTTTGAACACTTTCTTTGTGGAAGTGTTGTAGATTCTCTTCTTGAGACTTTTGGCAGCCAAAAATTTGAGCGTTGTCTTTGTAGAAGCCTTGAGCTTTTAGTGTAGTCTTTGGAAACTAGCGGGCTGGCGGTTCTAGCTTAAGACTTTTTGTGTGCCTTGCGCTTTGAATTTTGTTGGCGCTTTCTTAGTTGCTTACTTTGTAAGTGTTGTGGCATAAATTGATGTTTTGATTTTAGGAGCCAATATTTAGCTTTTTGATGCTCCCGCTTTTGGTAGCCTTGGCCCTTAAGTAAGGAAGCTTGCACACACCATCCAAATTTTTCATTATCATCATCTTGAATCCAAATCTACTTAGAGGTTGTTGCAACTATTGCTTGAGGTTGTTGGGACCATTAGAAGTAGAAGCTTTTGTTTCTAGAAGCTCCTTCTTGACACCTAGACCTATCAGGTTTGAATTTTTTACATGAAGCTTGTACTACCAATTCTTCCATTCTTCCAATCCAATGATCCTAAATATTTACCTTGATACAACATTTTCCTAAACTTTGAGTCTTATCTTTAGAGAAACTTTGGGATTGAATCTAGGTTTGGGTGAGAAAATCTTGTCCAAGTTGCATCCACATTTTACATAAGAGCACATTACAATCTGCTCATGAATCTAGGAATGCCAAAGTTTTAAACTCTGCATGATGTGTCAATATTTAATGCATAATTGAAATGGTTGAACAAATTTCTCTTTCTCTAGGTCTTGAGCTTCAAGCACAAGTACTTGAGCTTTCTCCTTCCTGCATTCACTCTCTTTATTCTTTTCTTTCATAGACACTTGATCCTCATACAAATCTATTGTTGCTTCATAAAAGCTCTCAAGGTATTTGTCTATAACCTAGATTGTCCAAATTGGCACAACATCATAGCCATCTTTATCACAAAACCTTATTGGATTGTCTTTTGTACAAACAACTAAAGTCGCCAAGATTTGTGGCTATTAATTTGGCTCAAAGAACTTAGTTGTACGTGGGTAAGGAGCATGAATTCCATCCATGATATCTCTGCACCCTTCAAAACCATCTAATCTTATGTTTTTTCTAGAAGCATGACAGATCCACAAATTTGCCTCACTCCATGCTTTAGCAGTGTGAGTTTATTCTAAGGTAGAATCAAACTCCTACATAGGCAAATGAGTTACATCTTGATACAAGTGATTTTTAAGGTGGACCCTTGTAGTAACATTTTCATGTCTAAGGTATGAATAGTTATAACCTTTGTCTTGAATAATTAGGAATTGATGCATAAATTGTCTTCCCAAAATCACTTTGTAACTTTTGTTCTTGCCAAAGTCTACTATAGCAAAAGTATGCTCATCTATCCCATAAGATTTGATTGTGATATTTTCTAGCAAACCAACAGGGCTACTCATACTTCCATCAGCCAATTGCAGATTCATCCTTATCTTATGCACAATTGGCTTTCCCCATCTTTCATGAGTTTGGTGGCAATGCTAATTCTAGCACCATTGTCCAAAATGGCCATTGACTTAATGTCACCAAAATCTACCAACAAAATGGTATTTCCTTTGTCTTGTTCATTGTATTTATCCACTTTGCTTATTAGAATAGGTGCAACTAAATATTTATGTGTAGGCTCTCTTAGATCTAGAAATTTTGACCTTTATTGTAAAGTTTTTATGTCCATAACCCTTGTCTTGTTAGACATGTTACAAAACCTATCCAAAGCTCTAGACAGAGTCTTACCAAATCAATCATTGGTATGGTACATGTGATAGGTGCAAACAACAAAGCTTGCAAATTGCCTACATCTTTTTTGTATAGCACCAATCTTCTCAAGGAGGGGGCTCCCGCATCAAAATGTAGTTCATACTCTCCTAGATATGATGTTAGCATTCTCATCACCTTTTTGCTTAGGGGTGAAGCTTTGACACTTCTCTCTTATATGTCTTAATTCTTGTTCATCCCCCAAGTAAGTATTTTATCAAATTACATGAAGAAGAAGGGCGGAGTGACTCTAGAGGACATTTCTTCATTAGCACACTCGCGCACTTTTCCCACATATCCCTTGCCATTGCTTCCTCAACTTCAAGGATTGCTTCCTCAACTTCAAGGTTTCCTTCCTCCAATAATTTGGCATGATTGTTTTGAAGTTTTGGTTCCAACAAAGTTTCAACTTCTATATTAGGTAAGGGAGTTACTGTGCCTCCTCGTTCCATACTAGAGGTTCCCTCAAGTATAGTTTCTAGATCTACTATCTTTGAAATTGGGCCTTGAGTTATGATAAGAGGTGGGCCCTCAAACATTGTCTGAGTGTCATGGATCAAATTACTATGGACCGCTAAATTCACCTTTTCCTCCCTTGGGTTTGAATACTCTATCAATTTCTTTGGAATTAATTGTAGGCATGATCCTACTATTGTAAGCCTCAAGTGCAGCTTGCAAAGGCTCATAAACTTTGTCAACTATTACAAAATCTCTTGAGCTTTGTTTTGGCAAGGCCAAGGGCCCTTGTGGAGCAGCTTGCTCTTGTACTTATTTGTTTTGCACGGGTGTTTCTTGTTCCTTTTGGGGCACAACTCCACCATCGGATTTGGCATCTTTTGGTAAGATTTTTTTGGAGTTCTTACTCCTTTTTTGAGTGAGTCTTTCTTCTTTTACACTTTCTCATTGTGGTACTCCTCTCAACTTGGCTTTTTTACACTTGAGTATTTTTTTGAGACTAAGCTCTTGTGACAACTTTCAAGGAGACATTCTCAACATCAATATTCATAGTGGCAGGTGAGGGAATTGCCTCAAATAAATTCAACTATTATTAGGATCTTGACCTCCCAACTCCACTTTCTTGACTTGAAAATGCACGAGGAAGTGCTCAACACAACAACTAAGATAGTATCTTTCAATAGGAGGTAATCCTTGTCTCAACACATTGCCAGAGCTTGTGGACAATTCCTTAACCAATGAGGGATCACCATCACATCTAAAGCATTTTACACCAAGAGGTGGAAATGTAGGCATAGTCCTTGAATTTGGATCTAAGATTATCATTAAAGTAGTTTCTTGAGCATAATGCTTAATGCCTTGGGCACCTGCATCAATAAAATCCTCATAGGGATCCACAAATTTGTTCTTGCTTCCTTGATAATACGGTTGTAACTGAGCTAGATCTAATCTAGCTCCATGAAATTCTAGCTTCATCTACCTCACTGGTGTAGCTAAGATAGGTCTTGTTTTCTCTTGTGCAGCGTAACCTTATCTTGTAGGTGCTTGTTGTGGGATTG
>JAWWVC010000005.1:0-19718 GCA_033807815.1 Rumohra adiantiformis | reverse complement strand
GGTGCTAGACGATGAAAAGAAACCGTTGGTGCTAGACGATGAAAAGAAACCGTTGGTGCTAGACGATGAAAAGAAACCGTTGGTGCTAGACGATGAAAAGAAACTGTTGGTGTTAGTATGGAATGGTGAAAACCTATTAGCATTGGGAGATGGTAATGAACAGAAACGTGAACTATAATGGAAAGGTGTAACCATGTTGAAGTGAAGGGGTTGCTGTTGATTAGTTTTTTCTTTCTTGTATCCATAACCCTTTCCTTTCGGCCGGTTTAAAGCCGCGGAGGCCTTATATCGGGGTAAGCGCTACGCGCTTTCCCGCTTCGCCCTCCATGCCGCAGTCAGAGCCCAAGTCCGCAATGCCGCAGTCCAAGCCCTACCATTACGAGTCCGACCAATCAGATGTAGCCGTAGCGGCCCGGCCGTAGCTAAGAAGCCCGGCCGTAGCGGTAAAGCCCGGCCTACGAAAGCTTTCAAGCCCGGCCGTTAGCGGCCCGGCCTTGGTGTGTGACCTGCGGCCTCGGTTCGCACCCCCTCGCCTCGTAGTCCACGTGCCGGTCCACGTGCCCATGGGGAATGATGGATTTGCCGTGGCCACCATCGCATGATCTGTAATGGACATTCTTCTAGACGGCTGGCTTCGCTTTTTCTTTTTGTTTTTTTCGCTTTTTCTGAAAGCATGACCAGGCAAGCGGTCAAGCCGGGAAGGCCGGGTATTCCTTTTCCTCTAAGTTGGATAGTTGAAAGGAACTACATGAAAAAGAGATGGATTAAGCAATCCCGAAGTATCTTGAGAAGATTATTAGCTACGCGTTGACACGGGTTTGCCTCTGTTGGGTAGAACTCCATCTCGCGATCCGAAATAGTCTCTGTCGCTCGGAGAATCCAGCTTGGCGACACGACACTTTCTACACCCGAAAGTTCGTGAGACGAGGAATAAATTTTCTTTTGGCCGTCTAACCACTTTTAGTTTAGCATTGGATAATTTTACCATATCAATTTTTCGAAATCGATTTGCAGTCGATTTATCTGTCATGCTACTGTTCTTTCGTGGCGAAAAAGTAAGACATAAATATGTCATGCAATATTTTTTGTTTGCACGGGGCTACTTCTAAAAAGACATCGGCGCACGTGTAAACGAGGCGCTCTACCGCTGAGCTATAGCCCTTGACGAAACTGCTCATGTAACAAATATTAGATTAAAACCGTGACAACTAATTTATGTCAAGTCAATCAATCAGAAAAAGTATTGAACCAGCTACTTCTTATTGATGTAACATGAACTTGCTTCCAGCCATTTATCGTGGGTATAATGGATGTGTCTATACAAATGCACATACGCAGATATATATCTATATATATATATAGATATATACATATATCTAAATCATACATCTGAGTAGGTGGGAATCATGACATTAGTGCAAAGGAAGGTTAGGCGACCTACTTAACTCAGCGGTTAGAGTATCGCTTTCATACGGCGGGAGTCATTGGTTCGAATCCAATAGTAGGTAACACTCACTTATTAGATACCGCGACTACTGAATCGGTATTGAGTCGGTACCTAATGAGTTTCGCCGTGTACAACGTGTTGCATGCGTAGCGTCGTCGTACTAGTATGGGATCATCGGGCCGGATCGAACGGGCTCATGAGAACCGGACTAAACGGCAGTTGAAGCTTTAGCTTTTTTCAATTAAATGCCAAGTTGGCTTCTATTATTATTTTCTTGCCTCCTGCGCCTAATCGAATCGCTGGATTCATTAGAAATTAACCATGGAGAAGAGGTTCCTCATTCTGTACGCGATAGCCGAGTTAAACCATATTCCCGCATGTCGGCAATTTTGTATGGGATGACAGCTTATGGCTAATCTGTAATGATCAACACATACAATCGAGTCACGCATTGCAATATACTGGGCTTTCTAATTCTTTAAGAGGTTTAGCGCAAACCCCGCTTTTTATAGGTCCAAGTATCCTTTCACAAAATGAGCCATCTCTCTCTGGTTTATGAGTCTTATGATGCAACGGCACCTCTGTGCCTGTTAATGGAGCGAACGACTGTACGCTGTCTTGCTTCCTGCCGGCTGGGATTGCTTGCCAGCCAGGTCGGATTGGAGCAACCATTGCATGGAAACACATTACCCATCCTCTTGGGGACAAGAGACTGAACGACATCCCGATTTACTGCATTCCGGGACATCTGGGATGAGAGCCGTAGGTGATACCGGCGAAACCCAGCCAGATGTTTTTCTGGCAGGTAGTCGGAGGACTCATAGTACCCGCCGTACCTGAAAGGGGCCCCGTGAAGGGAAGACGTTAGCCTCCGCGTTGAAGCCGTAGCTAAGAAGCCCGGCCTGGTTAAGGCTACGCTTGAAGCCTACGCTTTAAAGCCCGGCCGTTAGCGGCTTGAAACAAACCGTTAGCGGCCCGGCTGGGAAAACAGACGTAAAGCGTTAAGGGAGCGTTGCTTAGCGCCAAAGCTGGCTTCGGCTTTTACGACTCGAAGACGCGAATCTCCAGGTCCCAGCACTTCCCCCGCCGCCAGTATGGTATGCGCGAGGGAGCCACGGGTTCCCTTCCCGGGAAGCCACGGCTATGCGCCTTTCGCCGGCGGCAGCTATTACTACTCGACTGAACTACGAATACTCTCGGGATTGCTATACGTAATAGCTACTCCATAGCGAAAGAGTTCGCATGTTAAGCTAATTCAGGACGAAGTGTAGACTAACGTCTACGGACTCCACTTACTGGCGAATGATTTCATTACCTTCGCAAGCGAGGTCACGGCCCGGGCTTGTACGCTTCCCACGCGACTCGATTGGCTACGGCACCGGCAGCATTTCCCCAGCCCAGGGCGAAGCGTAGACGTTAGTCTACGGGATGTCATCGCCCAACAAGGATGTGCCCAGCCCGTCGCTGATTACAGCCTGCCCTGCCGGACATTTCGAACTGAGAAAAAATTGCCGGGTGTCGGCCAATTGAAGAACCGAGACGGCACCTTATCAATCAGCGATAGCATGGGGCGGTTCAGGTCCAACCTCAATATCTGCGGGAAAAGGACGGAAGCGGCTTCAAGGGGAGCGAATGGGCAGAAAACGGGATAATCAACCGGATTCATGGCAACACCTCGAACAAGGGGGCCCGGTGGGATGGAATTCATTAAGCCCCCATCCCTGTTATTCGTTTTTCGTTCGTTTCGTTTTGCCTGGAGTTCCAAAGAAAAGAAGAAACCTAAGATTAGGCGGATCCCTGATCCATATCCATATAGTAAACATCTCCTCTACGAGGATTCTCTTCAGTTTTTTACACACGTTAACTCAGCGGATCGTACTCCGTTAAAAACGAAAGACACTCCAGCATTCGTGGCAAGAGCCGTAGTCCGCCATTTCTTAGTTTCGGCATAAGTGCAAGAACAGGTTTTGCGCTTCCGAACCAATAGGCGCCAGAGACGGATCCCCGGAGAGTAGAACATTCGCACACAGAACGTGCAATAACAATGTTAGTTCACTACCATTGATGGTAGCCGAAATCAAATCCGCCGTCATACCCTTAGGTATTCCCTCAACCAGGGGTTGAGTTAGGGAAATCAATAGATCGACCCATCCCTCCGGTAGCCATAGATCTTCGAGGGTGCCGTAGACTAACGTCTACGCTTCGCCGTAGACTAACGTCTACGCTTAGTCAAAGCCTCCGCGTTGAAGCCGTAGCTAAGAAGCCCGGCCTACGCGGTAAAGCCCGGCCTACGCGGCATTAATAATATAAGGTGCTTACCCTTAAAGTGAAAGGCTGCGCTTGAAGCCGTTAGCGGCCCGGCCGTAGCGGCCCGGCCCCGGTTCAAGCCTTCGCGTTAAAGCCCGGCCATAGACGTTAGTCTATGCTTCGTTGAAGCCGGTAAAGCCCGGTTCAAGGCTACCCGCCTTAAAGTTCAAGCCTTCGCTTAAAGGTGAAGCCTACGAAAGCTTTCAAGCCCGGCCTTAACCAGTATTATTAATAGCCGTAGCGGCATTAATAATATAAGGTGCTTACCCAGGCCCTTAAAGCCGTAGCGGCCCGGTTCAAGGCTACCCGCAAGTTCAAGTTTCGGTTCATTTGAACCATGGCAATTATGCCGTAGCGGCCCGGCCCGGATGGAGGAGATTCCGTTTCGCGCCGACGTTCTTCATTGTGTTGTCAGGTCGGTACGGCCATTGAACTGCAAACGGGAGATGCGAAAGGCAAATGAAAATGAAAAAGGAAAATTGGGCCACTGCAAGCAAGGGCGGAGCCGTAGACTAACGTCTACGCTTCGCCTTTAAGCGGGTGCAGCCTATCTTTATTGCGCAGCCTATCTTTATTACGCAGCCCGTAGACTAACGTCTACGCTTTAAAAAGCTTAGCCCGTAGACGTTAGTCTACGCTTTAAAAAGCTTAGCCCTTTGAGTAGACTAACGTCTACGCTTCCGCCTTTAAGCGGGCGCAGGCCTATCTTTATTACGCAGCCCGTAGACTAACGTCTACGCTTTAAAGCCCTCCGATTACGAATTCCGCAAAAACTTACTTCTGCGGAAAATGCGAAAACAACAAAAAACAATAAGAGATAGTAGGAGTGCTTTTCGACCATTTGTTTCAAACGCGGGCGCCGCCTTCTTATGCTATTTTCAATTGGGTTGTTCATGTTCATTATGCACCTTTTTCTTTTGTTTTCGCACGCGGGCGCCGCCCTTTGCAATGTTTGTTTTCAAACGGGCCGGGGAAGCATATAATATGCCATATAGCTGATGTTATTTGTGTTGGAATGGAACCAACCGGGAATAGAAGCGAAATCCACGCTACGAGAGTCATATGACATACGTGCGGGGAGGGAAGGGGTCGGACCTTCCCCCAGCCCAGCGTTGATTTGTACTTTTTATAGGAAGAAACTACGAACTATGAAAGTGAGATACAATCAATTGTCCACCCGAAAAAGTAAAAAATCCCACGTACCGAAAAAAGTCGCGAATATAGTTAATCCAGGTAACATAACGAAAGCATAATGATAGTAGGGTCAAGATACCACCGCCCTCCGAACCGGACGTGAAGGTCTCCCCTCATCCGGCTCTCTGCAGCACTTTCGAGGTAGTCCCCATCACTGCTTCCCCTAATATCCGTCATATATCGTATTGTATGGGGGTTTACAGGAGATCCTAGAGCCTTGGGGGCACTAGTAGTCGTCACGTACGGCTCTTGCTGAGATCGTTCTTTTCCCGTGCTCTAGCTATTTCGCCTCCTAGACCCTTAACCGTACGTATAGTTACGGCGGCGTAGCTATATATTCTCTTCTCGAGGAAAGGCAGAGGGCTGCGATTTTCCCTGCTTTAGCGAAACCTGACATACCGCGACCTTCGTTAAATACGCCCACCATGCCTTTATTCATTTCAACATGCCTTGTGGACAAAAGGAATCCAGGGCTCATTAACTCACGTTCTTGCTAGCACTACACCAACTCCGGTCTTTACGTCCCTACTGTCGCTTTTTGGGCTGGGCTTGTAGAGTCGAGTTTACCGTTTACCCACCACGGAGCTTAGGGCCAACGGGTCGTGACGTACTCTTCGCACAACAAATCCACTTTAAAGTTGACTTATTTGCTTGGCCAATTTCCGGAATGTGTACGAAATCCCGTAAGGACCTGAGATCTCAATAGCACCCTTGTCTAAGGCTTTAAATGAGACTTCGTATCCGAAATGCAAAAACGATCTCACTATAAAGTCGTTGAAAACTTTGTCAAAGAACCGGCGCTTATTCAGAAAGCAATAAAGTCCGTTACCGAAAGTACTGCTTCCAAAAGCGAAAAGGAATTCGTTCGCGAAAAGATTTGCATTATACGCCGTAAAAACCCCTAAGATGCTAAACGTAATAGGTACTAGTTTGATAGTGATTAGAGTAGCAAACTCAGATTCGGCAAGAATCTCATTTTTGGGTAGCATTGAAAGGGAATTGGCCCGAAAATTGGTGCCTAAACCAATCATCATATCGGTCCCTAGGCCGCCCCATTGCTGCTGGAAAGGCCCGGCTTCAAAACCGTACGTGAAGCTTCCGCCTCATACGGCTTCTCCCAGGATCGAAGATCTTCGTTGGCTTTACGAACGGAACGAAGAATTCTGTGTTTTCGGTATGGCAGTGCCCGCATAGGAGTTAAGGTTGCTGCACATGAACACCCTTCGTCAAGTCTTTGCTTTGTTTCTTCAAATGCGGGCGAGGATATGTAAGGCAATCTCTAGATATATGTATACCTATATATATATTACCTAAACAATTTTCGTTTGGGCTGGGGCCACTTCGGCCTCCGGCCTTTGTTTGCAAAGCTTTTTCCTTGTTGTTTGTAGTTTCGTCGATCCGCCTTACGTTTTATTGGGCTTCTGTCCCACCTCTATGTACTCCTAGCTAGCCATTCAACTATTCGGTCTGGCTGGGTTAGATTCCTTTTCAACTAGAAAAAGAAAGTAAAAAGAAAGAAGGGGGCTTGGCTTTCATAGCCCCTACAGGGAGCCTTCGGCCCTACGAGTCTCCCCGCCCCGTTGTCGAGTATTCTTTGTTGGAAGTCACTTCGTCGGCTTTACGAGCAAAGGCAAAGGAACCTTCAGGGCCCTCTCCGGTTCCCCGGGTAACCCCCCCTTATGTGATGTGCTCTCGAAGACTCGCGCGCGTTTCCATTGAACCTTCATTCGTGTGGTCAACTCCGGCCCGGCAGGGTTCACCTCACCTCCACTTGTTAGTTTAGTGGTTGGCGAAACGAATGAAGGCTGAAGGCGCGAAGCGGTCGCTTTCCTCTTTCTCGGGCTTTGGTATCCATATTTAACAAACGAGTGCCTTTCCACCCAACAGGAGACCTCCTCCCGCCCTAGCCTCTATCCCTCGCGGCCCTAAGGTCACCACTCACCCCATTGTCGAGGTCTGGGGTGTTTTTCCCTCGGTTACCCTGTGTGACTCGTCTTACTTTACTAGAGTCTTGCGTGTATATCTTGTATGAGTCGCCTAGATTGAAGAGCACGCATCTTTATTGTCCATATCGTTCGTTGGGGCAAGAAGCTTGTTGGTAAATTTCGGGTCTACAACTGCCTCAGTCTTGGGCTAGGGGATTTGCAAGGTATTGTTCAGGTATTATCTATGTAGAACTTACTTACAATCCATTTCCCTTTCCATTGACCATCGAGATCCTAAGTCTCCAAGTGGGCATATCCCTAGCCTTTATTCGTCAGGGCTTTCGCTTTTCAAAGAATCCTGCTCCCGTAGGGCTTGTAGCTCGGCGGCCCACCGCAAGGGAACCTTACCGGAGTACTCCAGTTTCGAGTGTATTGGATAGTTATAGTGGCCCGTAGGCGCAAGATGTACCTCGTGGGGCGGTCTTCCGGACATAGTCTTTTCATGCAATGGCCGTTTCTTAGTCCATGGTCCATTGGATGTTCAGTGCAAGGCCAGAAACTGACACTGCTTGTACCCTTCGTCCTTGCCCTTCGCTCACTGGGCCTGTCCCTCAGTGTGGTCAGTACTGGATACTGTCGGGCGGCAAAGCTTACACTTGTTCACTCATGAAGGTTCGCCGGGGCCTCTTTCCTCCCTTCCTTTTTGCTTATCCGTGACTCAGAGGCTGCCAGACCTCCTACAAAGGGAAGAGAGTCGACTGAACATCTCAGCCATTGGCGGGAGTTTCGCTCGCATCCAATCCTCAATTATTGTTCACCTTGCTCGGATCATGCTGGGTGAGCAACAGCCGTTTCGTCACGGGACTGACTTATGGGCTAACGGGTCACACTTTGGCCAAGTATCCTACGAAAATGCTTCCGAAAGCCAGGAGGATCAAGGGGATGGCCATAAGAATGGGCGCATCGTGGCATCGTAAGATGTCTCGCTTGAATGAATTAGTTGGTGCTAGGAATGTTAAGGAAAGTAAACGAAAAGAGTGATAGGGAGTAAAGAATACAGAGACGCTTCCCGACCGGAAAGCGAAGTTACCACTAATGGTATAATCAGGATGGATAGGCTCTTTCAAGCTTTCCCCCCTCAAAGAACCGCACGTGCAAGTTTCCTCGCATACGGCTCAAGCGGCGAAGAAGAGTGACGGCTGGGCCGGCCTTAGCAGGTCACCGATGGACCCACGTAGTGTTCTACTATCACTCCGTAAGTTGCGCATTTGCCCGTTTCCAATTCGCTCTCCCCCAGTTGGTTTGTAATACCTTCCTCTCCTCTTCTTTTGGGGCACGCCCTTCTTCCGCCCCGCCGCAACTTCGCGATTGACTTCTATTCACTCAGTACCGCTCACGGTCCCGACCGCCTCCACTCCCGTGCGGTTAATAGAAGTGGCCCGGTAACAGAACAGCGTTTCGTCATCCAGGATTCGAGTCAGCACTCTGGTCGGCAAATTCAATTGTCGCCTATCTTACCCTTGTTTGTTCGAAGGTGAGCCAAAGCTTTTCATATCGTCTTCTGCCCACTGGACGGTATCTGATCTCACGACCAGACCTCCTGAGGGGAGCCCATTGGGTTTACCTTGTCGACATGTTGACTTTATTACAAGGAAAAGCGATCCTGTGCTATACTCCGGTGATCATTTGCTTTGCGTTGCGGGGCACGCAACCAAACGTCGTGTCCCAAATCACATCCCTACAGAGGCCTACTCAATTAAAGCTCGTAGGTGCCGCTTCTACGAAGCGTCGTCGCACAGTTCACTGTGGTTGATGTTGATCAAAAGGAAAGGAGTAGTCTCGCTTCTCTTAGCAGGTTCTATGCTGCATTGTATATTCTCCGCCTCCGCATTGTTTTCCATGCTTCACACCCTCCCCAAAGGAACGCATGGTGGGGTAGGAGCCTCCCGCCAGGCTGGGATGGCGATATAGCCCCTTTCTCTTATAGGAGGGCTATACACATTGTCTCATGTCCCTCAAGTCGCACTTTGGTATAAGCAGGCTCCGAAATCGCATCTTTAGAATAAAATCCGGTCAAGAAAGGGAATCCAATTAAGAATAAGCTGCCTATAGGCATCATGGCATAAGTGGAGGGTAACGGAGAAGCGAGCCCTCCCGTTCTACGCATATCTTGCTCATCCGACATGGCATAAATTACTGAACCTGCGCTCGAAGAGGGTAATGCTTTAAAAAAAGCGTGATTCGTTAAATGAAATACGCTAACTGAATAATTAGGAATGCCGCGAGCAAGGATCATATAGCCTGATTGACTACAAATTGGATAAGCTACGACCCTCTTTAGATCGTTTTACAACATTCCAGTGGTTGCCGCGAAGAATGACGTCGTAGCTCCCACAAAAGTAATAACAATCAAAGCATTGGGTGAATACTCGAATAAAGGGGAGCACCTCGCTATCATAAATACGCCTGCTGTTACCGTAATAGCTGCATAAATCAAAGCGGATACTGGAGTGAGACCCTCCGTTGCGTCGGGTAACCGAGTATGCAATCCCATTTATGCAGATTTTCCGATAGCGCCGACAGGAGGTGGAATACGAGTAACAGTTATGGCATGAAATCCCGTATTACGAGAAATAAAATAATGATTGGGTTCAGAGAAAACACTAACACAAGCGAAAGTAGTAGGAGAGTCTACTGCTTAAAAAGGAGTAAAACGACCAATAATCCCAAGAGCTGATCCGAAATCACCTACTCAATTGACAGGCATAGCTTTGATAGCTGCTTCATTGGCTTAAAGTCATGCGAACCAAGAATTAATCGACAAATATAAAACGGGACCTGCTCCCTCCCGTCCTGGAAGTAATTGAATGGAGTTATCTCCGGTAACCAGCATTAGCGTAAAAGAGGTGAGGATGGGTAAGTAACACATGAATCGGGGGCTATGCGGATCTTCGGACATATATGAAATGGGATAGAGATGAACCAAGCTACTGACAAATATCACCACAATTGGCATAACTACGGTCAGACTATCGAACACCGGGTCGGAAGTTACTTCACCGGGCCTTTCCCTCTGCAAATCAAGCGAGCTTGTGTACCATGACGCGGCCGTTCACCCGAGTGACATAATCAGGTGCTCTCCGAACCGTGTGAGATGGTCGCCCATCACACGGCTCACCAACTTGGGATTACGGTTAGTAGAGGGATAACTTCCGTGTATCCAGGCAGGAAGATCTCACCCACCCGTGTCTCATTCGAGGGTACGGTGTCGCTTTCTGGGAACACTCGAGTGTACGGCATCTGCCGACTTAGGCCCCTTCCCCTCCGTTAATTCGCTTCCCCGAGGCTCTGGGGGGCGGTTGGAAGCTAAGCTGGGAAAAGGCTTTACGCTTTACCCGATATCCTTGCTGAGCCGAGCCCTACGGGCAAGCCATTTCATTTCACCAGGCCCTCTGCCAGGGGAGAACTTGCCTATCGGCAATCCGGTCCCGGGGTTTGGTTTTTGCCAATCAAAGAGGCGGGTACTGTGGGCCCTCTGCCCCACGCATTTAACCGGCAGCGGGCGAATGCGTGGTTCGCCGGTTCCACCGAATACTCTATTGATGTCGAGGTACAAGTGCGCTTGCCAATGGTGTGTGTTGTCCCTATCGGACTCAGGCCTTTCCTTGTCCAGGCGTCTGCGCCCTCTTGCTGCGCATGCGC
Source organism: Rumohra adiantiformis (assembly GCA_033807815.1). NCBI lineage: Eukaryota > Viridiplantae > Streptophyta > Polypodiopsida > Polypodiales > Dryopteridaceae > Rumohra > Rumohra adiantiformis. Next base: position 9,143 of record JAWWVC010000005.1, on the reverse strand, counting down.
GAGGGATGTGCCTTATCCATAGCCTGTATTGTGTGGGGGGACCCTGTCTGACGCTAGCCAGGATCCCACCGATCTGTAGTTCATGATCCGTAAGCCTCACCTGTGTCTCGGAGACACGGTCGGGAGCCGGGCAGTTTTCGGCAGAGTCTAGTAGGCCAGGCCCCTTTCTCAACATGCTATGAGGCTCTAGGGGAGGAAATTAGAGTGAGTCGAGCCCGTCTCGCCGCAGAACAACAGCAGCGTCCAGATAATCTATCTATCCGGCAATTCATCCGGTGACTTCGCGGTCGCCAAGGAAGCCCCAGGAAGCGTCAAACATCTCCAAGGAAATCCATGGAGCAATCTTTATATAGCAGGCACTGGCTCCCAGTGCGACTTCGTGAAAAACAGTCAGGGAGAAAGTGAAAGAGAATGAGGCGCGCGTAATAGTTACTATGGCGGTTCCTTTCGACCCTAAAAAACGACCAAAAGCACCTGCTACAAAGCTACCGAGCAGAGGCAACGATACTGTTGGTAAATACGTACTCAATGAATCCTTTCTTTCTTGTTTCTGGTATTCATGGCAGTTTGCCCAGAATGGATGGTTTTAGATCTTTTGCCGTGCCGGTTCTTCCACCCGAATTGAGACCAATAGTTGAATCGTATGAAGGCGAATTAGTTACTTCTGATCTTAATGAGCTTTAAGGTAATTCATCGAAATAATACTCTTGTTGAATTCCTATCGGGCAGTGAATTCACACCAGAAGGATTAATTGTTTGTCAGAAAAGACTTATTCAAGAAGCCGTAGATGCTCTTACTGATAATGGTATACACGGGCAACCAATGATAAATATTAATAACAGGCCTGGAAACTGGGAAGCACATAGTCTCGAAATGTGAATCCGAGGGTTCGAATCCCTACCAACTCGTATTGAAAAATTACGAGATATGAACTTCCCCCAGCAAAGCAACTTAGACTTTCTCTCCTGGGGGGTCGGGGAAGACCCAACCTCTCGGGTACTTCAAAATTTACTCCCTTTCACCTGTACAAGTTACTTTTCATCTTATTTTTTACTATTCGTGCTTTGCTTTGAGTAGTCTCATCTATCCGCCTCTCCGGACACAGTATCTTAAGTACCGATGATGGTGACCACATCTGCTGGCATGTGATTTTTGAACGTAAAATCGAGTCCTTGTAAATAGGCGAAGCCAGGTGCTCTTGTTTTACAACGATAGGGACGATTGGTTCCATTACTGACTGGGAACACACCAGATTCTCCTTTAGGTACTTCAGCTGCGGTATGGATAGAAAAAGCTGGTACAAAAAACCCTTCTGTATAAGGTTTGAAATGGTGAATTGGAGATTCCATGGATTGTTTCATTTAAGGTCATGATGAAGGACATGGCTTACGATCATCGGCTTTAATCGTGCCGCTGGGCATTTGATTGAGACGTTGTACGATGATTCAAATACTTTATCACGTCTCTTCAATACAGATACAATAACGATCGTAGCAATCTCCCCTGGTACCTACCGGTACGTCGGAATCCGATTAGTCATGAACATCGTGAGGTGCTGCTTTTCACAAATCCCGGCATACTCCCGGTTAGGATAGGTAGGCCCCTTCGTCGGGCTTTCCCCCCAACGGAACCGTACGTGAAAGTTTCCCTTCATACGGCTCGAATGCATTCCCAGAGGCCCGCCCCTGTAACACGTCTGCAGGCGCTTCGCTTGGAAGGGCCGGTTTATGCGTGAGCGTCCATAGCACCAGATTTTGGATTGATTGGCGGGGATCCGGCTCATTTTCCGCCAGCTTTTTGCTTGCCTCAGGCCACTTACCGCGTGGCCCGCAGCAAAGAGCAACCGTGACCAGTGGAGTCAAAACGCACGCTACATCCGCACCGCAGCAAAAGGGATATAACTCCGCAGGTTGAGGGCTTGTGCTAGGCTGGCCAGGACTAGTTACTAGTCCGCGGAGCCTGTAGGAATTTCAGATCTCCATACTTTTGTACCGTCACAATTTTACGTTACGAAAGGCAGGTTGTTTACTGCTTTGCCCGATTAAACTCTGTGCTTAAAGCCTTTATGCCTCTTTGCTTTAATCGAATCGATTTGTGTTTACCCCTTTTAATTCAATTCAAAGCGGGTCACGTACTCGCAGGCTCGGCCCTTGCTTCTCGGGTCTTTCTCCACCCATACTTTGTTACATGCCTAGCCTTTACGGACGCACAGATGAATACGGGCTTACCATGTTCCATCAATGGCATCTAGCCGATTTCGGCGGACTGTGCTCTACTCCGGTGAACCCATGCGGTTTCGATGTGCCCAGAGGCCAAAGGCGAATCCGTTCACGGTCCGTCAGACTAACCAGTTGAAGGTGGCCCTAGCCTTGGTCATGCTTTACTGGGCTTATACACATTTGCTTACGCTGCCCTTTCCTCGGCTCACCCTAGCCCCCATCTTGGGAGACGTTGTCCTCAAGGCTTCACACCAAGTCTTTACAGTCAAAGCGTGCTTGAGCAAGGTCAGGCAGAACCGTTGCCTGATGGGAACCTCCCCCATATTGCTATCGATGCCTCCATGTCGCACGACCTCTTAACATTACACCACTGAATCCCCAATCCAAAGCTTACTGTGCAGTGACGGTACCGATATCCACTAATCGTTATTTCCGGATACGGTTGTTGGTTGGCGTTTCCTCCGATTCGTCAATACGGGAAGCAAATTATTGTGTGAATGAAAAGGTGTCTCCACTCAAGCCCAGAGGCAGATCTTATGCCACTCCACCTGATCATATATAACTGGCATACATCCTAGCTCCCGAGACCCTTTCATAGGATTCCAAAGGTTTTTCTCGCTCTTCAAAAGCCCACGGAGACGAAGTTGATACTCCCACATCCATGGCATAAGTAGTTAAAGCAGGTAAATGATTTGGGATTCAAGTTGTTTCACGAAATAACACTCATATATATTAAGCTCATAACGGTACCTCGCAATTGCAAGGTCTTTCTACAGCTGAGGGATAAGCGTGTTCTTGAGCCATCATGGGAACGTAGATAGGGTTGAAAGTTACTCGATGCCAGCTGCTGCTCTGCTGTGTTGCACACGTTCACTCGCGTCACATACACAGGTGCTCTCTGAACCGTGCGAGATGGTCACCCATCACACGGCTCTCCAACTTGAGTTACCTTAAAAGAAAATAAAAAAAAGGGTTTAAATTCGGCGTTATCATGGTTTAGTTTCCGCCTCGCCGAAGAACTCTCATCCATGAGCATTTAGGTGACATCAGGACTGGACTAGAGCCTTCGTTTGTGAAGTCAACAAAGCAGCGAACGTGGGTCGAAGGCCCGAAGGGCTAGAAAGAGTGCGGAGCGCGCGCTCCTTTGCCTCGCAAACAGAATTAGGGGATAAAGCGCTGAGTCGTGCTCTGGCCAGGACGGAAGGACCCTGGAAGTCGTGCATTCTGGCAACATCTTCGAAGGGTGTGGGGTCGACTGGCCAATTTCCTATCTGGGTGTTCTGACTGGCACAGACTCTGCCCGGCATTGCTCAAGTGTGCGGCGTCAGTCTGTCCGCCGATTTAGTTTAGGCCCCTTCCCTTCTGCGACACTAGCAGCACCTTGTGCTTACACGGTTCTCGAAGTGGAAGGTAGGCAGGTATTATGAGCCCTCTGTCCCACACATCTATCCGGAAGTGTGGTTCACCGGTTTCACTGAATGCTCCTATCTCCCGGCAAAGGTCGTGTGAGTGTGCAGTTACGCTTCAGATGTTTGCTATACCCATATCGAATCGAATCCCAGTTTCCCTTATCTCCGGTGCACTCGCTCTGGATCCTCAACACACAGGGAGAAACGCGGTAGGGAGAAAGCCTTAGCTGCCCAACACGTCCGGCTGATCGTTCCGCTGGCATCTCGCATTCACGATACTCCCCATTCAACTGCCACTTAGGGGTGTAGTTGGAGATACGAGTTGGCTATTCCCGGTTATCTCCTTTTATGACATGCTGTTGCCGTCGTCATATCTCACACGTCGATTAGTAATACCCGCTCCGCCTGGGTGCAGTACCCATCTCTGAGGAGGGCTTCACTCGGTGACTTCGCAGTCGCCCTCCAAACGATCAGAATGAGGTAAAGCTTAGAGATACGTTTTATACTCGATTAATTTTTCCGTGCCCCTAGTTGGGTAGGCGCCGGTCCTTTGCTGGCCGGATCCCCCCAACGGAACCGTACGTGCAAGTCTCCCCGCATACGGCTCGCGCCATTTCTTACGGGTGGGGGCGGCCCAGCACTCATTCGCTGGTGAAACGTATCCCGTTTGGTAGCTTATGTGCATACGATTGCTGCCCCCTCGTTTCGTAACTCCCTTCCAAGGTCCCCCTGAGGATACGGAGGAGGAAAGCAAATTCTCTTCCCTTCCCTGTAGGCAGCGTCGTCCGTCGCACCGTAAACCTGCCAAGGCCCTGGCCTCGGGCTCGGCCTGTAGGTCTAGCCGCGCCGCCGCCGCGGTAAGGCCGGCTTCTCATTCTCACTCCTCTCTCCAGCTTGAACAGAAGAAATCGGCCTCTCCATTCCTGTCAAATGACCCGGCCTTCCCGGCTTGACCGCTTGCCTGGTCATGCTTCCGTAGCTTTGTTGATTCTTGCCCCGGGTTGTTGTATGCTTTCGGTTCAGCTAGCGGGCCTACCACGCCTCGCGCCTGCGTCTCCACCAGACAGTATTTGCCAGTAGTGCCATCCTATCCAACCTGAGGATTTGGTTTGTCCCTTGCGGTTAGCCTGCCCGTCCCAACATGAAACAAGTGTAGGTTGAAACGGAACTCCAGGCTGGTTACACGTTCCACTGTGCCGAAATGCGGAGGGTGCTGGTCGTAATAGTTACCCCGCGGGGTATGTGCGTGCGCTTTTGACGGGCACTCCAGGACCTGCCAACGCGTTCTTGTTTCCGAGAAACCCCGATGGTTGGCTCGTGAGATAACCAAAGGAAGTAGAGGACTAAGGTTCTCCCTATCATTTATTCTGACCTCTGATATAGATAACGAGGCCATCCTTACGACCTTCTCCCTTTCTTCCCTTAGGCGGTTCGCCTCACTTGAGTTGCTCGACAAACCGACCCGACTCGGTGCTTATGACGCGGAAGTTGCCTTCACGCGCCACCCGTGCCAGGGAACGAGCGGAGCATCACTAACGGCGTGGGCCGACTCGGCGCTAGCAGCTTCATGCCGCACTAGAGTAATCCAATATGCGGTTCCGCACGTTCTACCGCTTCTCCATCCGTTTCCGATACTGATCATAAAACACCATAAGCAGCAAGGTGTTAAGGTCCAGGATTCGAAGTGAAATTCTTGATTTGCCTGTTAGACGCCGTATTGAACCATTCTTGCTTGTTCCCCCCACCAGCCCACGCCCGGACTCGAACCGGTTAGTTTCCCGTCCCGGTACATAGGAATGCTCTATCCTTTGAGCTACATGAGCCAAAATAGCCGCTGCCGTTTCCATCACTAAAAAACAAAATTGCTGATTGTCGCCCCCGCCAAATTGGGGAAAGGGAATGTTTCTAGGGCCCAATAGGCGAACAAGTGCAGTGCTTCGTGGCATCATGTCGCGAGTAACTCCGTAAAGAGTGGCTCAAGCAGTAAGCTGGGCCGCTGTAACGATCCTAACGGTTCTTTTTGGGTTGGGCTCTACCGATTTCATCTCGCGGGTTGGGTTCTCCAGCCCAGGCAAAGCATCGGATACACGTTTCGCTATCCGTGAAAGCGTAAATCTTTTTCAAACCTATTGGGATGGGAGAGGCAGGATTCGAACCTACGTAGAAAACCTTCAACAGATTTACAGTCTGTCGCTTTTAACCACTCGGCCACTCTCCCCGTTCGAAGTAAGCTTTGACTGACTTTCTGAGCCAAGATCGCGATTGGGAAAAGAGAAATCGTTCCCGGTGACTAGGTGTATCTGACAGCACGTGGAATGGCCGAAAGCGGCCGGCCGGCGGACCCTCAGGTATATCTAATCCAAGTATTGTAGGGTTAGAGAGCCGTATGATGGGCGACTATCACGTACGGTTCGGGGAGCACCGTAGTAGGTCATTTGAGAATTCTCTGAACTCTTCGCTAGGTGAATAGCGAGTGAACGACGGCTTTGCTGCATGGCTCGGTCAATGATTTACTTTCGACTCTATATGTGTGGGCACCTGATGTATACGAGGGTTTACCTACTCTGGTTACAGCATTTTTCCCTATTGCACCTAAAATATCTATTCCTGCCAATATGTTATGTGTTTTTCTCTACAGTTTTCACGATCTAACATGGTAACAACTCTTCCTTCTCCGCAGCATCGCTTTCATGATCCCAGGAGCACTGGCCGCTATGGCCTAAAAAGAAGTAAAAAGACTTTCAGCTTATAGTTCTATTGGACATGTAGGTTATCTCCCAATTGGTTTTTCACGTGGAACTATAGAAGGAATTTAATCACTACTAATCGGTATTTCTATTTATATATCAATGACCATTAATGCATTTGCTACAGTTTCAGCATTACGTTAAACCTGTGTCAAATATATAACGGATTCGGGCGCTTTAGCCAAAACTAATCCTATTTCAGCTATTACCCTGTCTGTTACTATGTCTCTATACGCAGGAATACCCTCGTTAGCCGGCTTTCGTAGCAAATTTCATTTGTTCTTCGCCGCCCTGAGCTGTGGGGCTTACTTATTAGCTTTAATAGGGATAGTTACTAGCGTCATCAGTCGTTGGGCGGCCGGAAGGGGTTGCCTAAAGAAAGTCGGTGTGGGAGGCCTCGGCGCGGGGTCGTGCACCGGACGCGTAGCTTACCAAAACGTCGCAGGACAGATGGAGAGAACGCATCTACGAAAGGGCAAGTGAGGGGGTATCGCTAGGATCTCATGAACCTACCCAAGATCCTTGTACGAGTCCGCCGCTATCACTACACGAGATGAACCTAAGTGAAGTTACCGTAAATCGAAGTACCCTTCAGTGTGGTAGGACTCCCAGTTACAGCGCGCGATTGCCGAAGTGCCCCCTGCCGGTGATCAGAACAACGCAAGCCGGACAAAGACAAACGGAGCAGATTACCCATATCACTGGGGACAGGGAACAAATCGGCATCTCGATACGATAATACAGCCCTTAGGTAATAACGGCGAAGTCCATCCACCGCACCGCCAATTCGTCTTGGAAGGCGAAGTGCCAAGAGATTAGCGAAGCGCAAAAAAGCCCTACAGGCCTTATTCGTTGGCCAAGTTAATCAAGTTCGAGAGAAGAAGCGAAGCTTCTTCTCTGGCCGGGGGCGCAGGCCCGACAGTGTTTGTTTTCTGGCAGGTCTCCGGAAGTGCTTTGCTTGCAGGGAGGTTAAAGCGCTATATGGTGCGTAAGAATTGAAAGCGCTATATATAGGTAGATAGATATAGATACATCCATCTATCTATACGTATCTGTTTCTTTTCCTACCAATCGTTCCCTCCTTGATTATTCACCGCGCTTTTCCTTTCCCATAGCGGGCTCTGTGATGGACGGCAGAAGGTCCATAGTACCCGCCTACCTCCCCCTTGTCTTGGTTTCATTTGGGGGAAAGCAGCACCGGAGCAGTGATCCGGTAGCCGGGAAGAGGTCTAAATAGCTAAAAGCCTTGGTGAGTTATACTCTACGTATTCATTCTGCTTAACCCAGATTCATTGGATGCGTTTGACAGAGTTCAGACAGAGGATTCGATCCTTGTGAATCTTTGGATGCATAGCTTTTCAAACAGGGCTGCAGGTAATCTGAAGGAGATCGAACAGGGAGGGGAGGATAAGCAGGCTCGCCCTTTCTCCCAGTATCCCCCCTGCTCCCTCCGAATAAAAGGAGAGCTGAAGACCCTGCGCTGCGGATGGGAGAGAAAAACGAGTCCTCGAGAATGAGGTACCAATCAATTCAATCTATTGAAGTGGGCATCGCTGAGAAAGCGCTTGGCGCTTTCTTGCTCCGCTCCTTCGTTCGTAAAGCCAACGAAGTTATCTGAACCTGAACGATTTAGAACTAACGTCCGAAGCAAGTTGAGTGGGTGAGCCGTATGATAGGCGACTGTCTCCCGCGGTTCTGGGGGGACTAGGTGCCCTGGGATGGGACACCAGGGGTAACTCTATTTTATTATATACGCCTAGTGAAAATAATGTATTTCGATACGCCTAAAAGATGGATTCTATATAAACTAATGGATCCCGAGAAGTCGTTGCTACCAGCTATTAGTTCCCCGTCGATTAGTTTCCTCTTCTTATATCTTTCCCCGCTTTTCCTAGTCACTCACGAAATGGCACGTTGTCTATGTATTCGAGTGGTCTCATTGAATCTCTTCACTTCAGGGTGGGGGTCTGCCCCCCGCCCGCCCCGCCTGCTGTTTTCCGCTTTAGTTGCGGTTGTGTGCCGTGGACATACGGATAGATTCATTCCCTAATATCCCCGGCTCGGACTTGAGAGACTTAGCGAGCTGAAACATCATTGTAGCGGGCATGCATCAAATGCAAAGGCGCGTCAATCCAACAGCTCAAGGCTCCAGGCCTACAGCCACGAGATGAGCGCAGCAGGTTACAGCGCTGCTTCCATGCAGAACACCAGTTCCAGCTTGCTGGTGACAGGGAACACTGTTACTGATCAGCCCATGACCAGCAATCTCCATGGCAGCCACAGGCCCCGAGACCGTACAACCTCGGGAAGTCGCACTCGATGCGGTGAGTCTGTTTGATCACCTGAAGCACGAGATGGACTATTTAGAGTGGTCCCTGGAACCGGGATATACGTGCGGTTCAGCCAATGCACCGAATCGAGAGGGCAAGCCCCAGCACGCTTCTGTAGACGTCTCGGAGGAAATGGGATTTGAACCTAATAGAAGAATTCGCGGCTGTTTAGGAGTGGATTTGAACCACTGACCTAAGGATTTTCAGTCCTTTGCTCTAACCAACTGAGCTACCTAAACTATGAGAGGAGTCACTACCAACTATTACTACGTCATCATTATCTTTTTTGATTGAGCAGCCAATTCATTTTGCATCTTTTAGCGATTGGAGATTGTATGCGCCACGCATTGTGGGTTTGGGGCGGAACCGCCAACGTCAAGGCCGGTCACGAGATTCCGTACCCCGGCAGCCTGGGATGCCGTCCGTGCAGCCATCCC
>JAWWVC010000004.1:0-23172 GCA_033807815.1 Rumohra adiantiformis | reverse complement strand
CACAAAGACAAGCTTTGTGTAGAATTTTTCATGTCCTTGGTTGTGTGGTCTTAGAAAAGTAGATGGATGCATGGCTAGGTGTAGGAATTCTTCCATGGATTGAGAAATTTTGCTCCCGCTCTCTAGGCTCAATCCTCTTGTACTTGAGACTTGATCCTTCTGCATTGATTGTAAAAATATTTTGGCATTAGTGCCACTCCCTCACGTTGACACTTTGATAGAAGCACAACTACCTAACGCTATTATCCTTCCAGACCTTAAATACATGTATGATTTGGTTGCAGATGCGTTGTATGATTATTTTTTTGTAATTTTTAGTGTTTTTTGAAATGTTCATGGAATTTTGGTTTTGTTTTGCAAATCCGCTATATGCGTTAGAGTTTTGGCATTTGTGGACCGTTTTTGTCTGTTTTGGCTTGTTTTTGAGCGTTTTTTGCATTTTTACGCTATCTTGGAGTTGGAAACTCAATTTTGAGAACCGAAAATGCTTGAGTAATGTTACAGAGCTATTTGATAGGATGATGTAGTCTATCTAGTTCATTGCGTGCACTTTAAAATTTTGGAGTGATCATGCATGCTACTTAGAGGTACAAATCCATTTTTGACCTCAGGGACATGAGGTACATTCCCTAGTCTTAATGCATAAGAGACCTCACCTCCAAATCTGCAAACAATGGAGTGATCAAAAGGTACTTAAGATCCTTCTACCACTCTACACTCTCATAAAAGCCAAGTGGAATACCAAAATAACCATAAAACTTCTCAAAATATATAAGCAAAAAATCTAAAACTATGCTCCCTTTTGCGCCTATAACATAAGACACAAATAATCTAGCATGTGTGTTAGCATCAACATTCCAAAACAACCATATGCTTAAGGTAAGATATTAGTGCAAGATGCAAAATGATACAATGCCTATGCTTTATGAGAAATGCAAAGGGAGTAGAAATCACCCACAAAATAGAGTTTTGAAAGTGCTTAAAATGAAAATCCTAAGCCTAATGCAGCAAAATGAATGGCGAGAGATGCTCAACCGCCCATGGGAGCCACTCCATCGTGAATTTTGAGAGGTTATGGGAGTTCCTTATCCTCATTAACATAAATAAGATAACAAAAAAGAAACGGTACTAGGATCCAACACCCAACTTGCTATTCCTAATCAATGCATTGCAAGATTCTAATGGCATTGATTGAACCTTCATTCCTACTCCCCATTCAAGCATCCCATTCATGAATGTAAGCGTCATTGCCCTATAAATCTACTTGCGACGCATTAAAAAAAGGAAATCATAGCTAAAAACTAAGCTAATCACTAAGTAAACAATAAACATTCTCTACTTTATGCAAAAAAAATAAAGCATTAGACATAAACTTCAATGCAAGAGTGAGAAAAGAAGGAAGTAGAAGCCAAACACTATGTTAATCATAAGGGAGATTACATGTGTTGACCAAGATTTCCATTAAAGCTTGACACTAAAAGCTTAGAGGTGGAGATGGCTACTCTTACAAGCTCACTAGTAGAAATGAACAAAAGCCCTAAGTTTCTAGTGTTGACTAGATTTACAAGCAACAAACTCTAGGCTTTAGCTAGTTTCACATTAGGATGACTACTCTAGCAAATTAGTATTAAATATTATTGAGTTGTGCCATTAGTTACAACTCTCAACTCCCATGAGCTGCTATATCCTATTTCTCCTCTGTTTACAATGCTTGTAGGCAGCTTCCCATTACAAGTTATCAAAAATGTTAACTATTTCTTGTAAGTTATTTCTTGTAGATTGTGCAAAATTGGCACATTGTGCACTTCAATCTTCACACAGCATTGGATGATGTTTCCCTTTTCTTTGATCTATTTTGTGCCAAGATAGTGTCTGTAGTTTTTAATGGATTTAAGGATGATGATAAGTGGAAACCATTTGCAAATTCAATGTATGTTTGGGAGAACTTTCTAAATTTTGACTAATTGATCTCCTTGATGATTAGGAAGGAGAGAAAAATGGTAGAATCCACATCAAAAAAAGGGTCCTATTGAGCAGGCACAAGCCTTATACTCAAGGTATGGTAGAGGTAAGGGAAGAGCACAAAGAGGATGTGGTGTAGGTAGAGTATCTGGTTATCAATAGAATAACCAATTCTAGCAAAAGAAACAAAATCATCAAAACTTAGAAAATGTAGGTTGTGGCAAATGTAGAGGAGTTACACAAGGAAGGAGAAGATTTTTAGATAGAGGTGGATGGAAATAATAGAGGAAAAATAGAAATCAATATATGTGTTGGAATTGTGGTAAGTCTGGTCACTATGCAATTGAGTGCTATAGTAGGCCTAATGATAATAGGAGGTATGGCCGAGGACAACAAGGGAACTATGCATTGTCATTGAATAGAGACAGTGATGAGCATCTCTTTGCTATTATGCAACACATGATGAGTGCCACGGCACATGGTGATAGTGTAAATGATGTATGGTATGTGGATTTTTGTGCCTCAAATCATATGATACACCATAGGAATTGGTTTAATAAATTGTATGCTCCAGAGAAACCAGGCTATGTTGAAATAGATGATGACACAATGCATCCATTTGAACTTGTGGGAAGAGTCTGGCTAGCTATGCATGATGGATAGCCAAAGTATATGGTTGATATACTACATGTACCAAAAATTACAAAGAACTACATTTTTATTGGTCAAATAGTGGAACATGGTTTGCAAATTAAGTTGAATGAGCATGGCTCTTTTGTGGAAGACTTTAAGAACAATTACAGATTGATTGCTAGAGAAAAAAGGAATGGAAGAACATTTATGTTGGATTTAAAGGTCCCTGCAAAAGATGATGCACTTTATATACAAAATAATGCTATGATTGCATATGTGGACACTTGGCACAAGAGAATAGGTAATGTAAATCCACAAAGGCTAAAACAATACAAGCGTAGAATATTGTTACAAGGCTGCCAAATTTCATAATTTCTGATATGCAATGTGGAAAACAATCAAGGCATGCATTTTCACACAAAAGGAATGTGCATCAAAGAGCTCTAGATGTAATTCACTCTGATGTGTGGGAACCTACAAGGACTACGTCAACAATTGCATCTAGCAATTATTATGTGACATTCATTGATGACCATACCAGAAAAGTATGGGTTTACTTTATGAAGAAAAAAGAAGAATTGTTTTAGCATTTCAAAAGTCTCAAGAAGGTTGTGAAATGGGTATGCAAATTAAATGCTTACATACAAATAATGGGGGTGAGTATTTTTTGAGTGATTTTAGCAAATTTTTGGATGAGCAAGGTGTGAAGAGGCAATTCACATGTAGGTACACTCCACATCAAAATGGAGTGGGCAAGCAAAAGAACAAGCATATTGCTAAAACTTCTTGTGCATTGATGAGTGAGAGGAATATGCCTCAATACTATTAGGCAGAGGCTGTACATATAGCCATTTACATTATGAACATGACCCCTGGTCTAAGGGCCTCCTTCAAGCCCCTTACTTGCTTTTAGCTAGCTTTTCTTAGACACTACCTTAGGAAGCATGCCCTCAATCATTTTTACACTCCAAATCCTCCTCTAAGATCAATTAGCCTAAAAATAAACTTTGGTTCCATTTTAATTGCATATTAAGCTTTATTTAGAAAGATCGATAATTTTTGGGTAAAGGACCATGTGAACCAAGGCTAGATCCAAGGAAAATTGTAAATTGAAAACTCTTGATTTTTACTCATGAATATCCTATTGAACTTGTTTTGGGACCATAACTAAAAAATACCCTTCAGTTAATAATTCTTTTGGAGTTAAAATATGCCAATGCGTGAGAAACTTCCTGAAAAAATTTTGTAAGAAAAAAAATTAATTTGGGTCTCAATCCATGTGAAAGGAGTAAGATGTTAGAAAGTTCTTGATAATTATTTCACTTTATGCAAAAAAATAAAAAGATAGAGAAAAGATGAGGTGGATCCCACTTAGAAGAACCTTCTTGATAATTATCTAATTTTATGCATAAAAGATAAGATTCTGGGTCAAGCTTCAAGGGATCATACAAAACTAGTATAAAAGGAGGTCTTCTCTTCTCATTTTATCTCATTACACTCTTTAGTGAGAAAGATTATGCTTTTCCTCTCCTTAGCTCTCCCAAAGCTTCAAGGTGACTCTTTCCTTCCATGCGCTTTAGCTTTAATAACTACCTCCTTCACTCTTTCTTGTTTAGCTCTCCTCATTTCCCCTTCTTTCTTCATATTTCTTACATAATATAGGGCTTACTCTCTTTATTACCATTCCATAACTAGCATACTCAGAATCTCTTTTTCCATCCTTTTTTAAGCAATTCTCTTCTTCTTTGCAAGGTAAAGCATTTAGAAAATCAAGTAAACCACTCCTTCTATCCTCTTCTTTCAAACTACTCCTTGTTCCCCCAACCTTGTTCCCCCAAAAGTGAAGCTTCTACCTTGTAAAGGTAAACTTTTTTTTTTTTAATGCTATAATCAACTTTAATTATGTGTTTAAAATTTCCTTTTCCTTCTAATTGTATAAAACAATATCCTTAAGTTCATTAACTTCTTTCAGTTTCTGTTCTTTATGCTCCAAACAACCATTTACTCTTGATTAATCACTCCCTTAATCACCTTTTCCCATTAATGCTACCTTGCATTGCTGTTGTGTTAGTTAATCTTTTTGGGTCTTAAGAATAAAAGTAATCATAGGAGAGGTACTCCTTATCATTTGCTTAAAGAGAAAAAAAATTCTTTTAATCATCATGTTTCAAGCAAAAAAAGTTCAGCTTAATCATGTTTGCTAATGATTAAATATAATAACATTACCTTCTCCTCGCCACTCAAGATGCATAGTATAAAGATTAGAAAATTGTTAAGCTCTTTTCATGCATTAATAGTAAAGCTATGTGTAAAGACATAATTAGGAAGTCCATAATCCAATTAAACTAAAGACTAGGAGATTAATTACTGATAGAATTCATACATAAAATATATACATAAAACTATGTATATGATAATCTCTTCTTCATGCATGATTTATTAAAAGTTTAGGCTTAGGGTTAATGATGTGAATGATTAATGAAAGATTGAGTGCATAGTTAAATAACAAAAAAGGTTAATGAAAATCTTATGAGTATGTAGTAGAAGCTTGTATGCTTTATTATCGAAGCTTAACCCTAAGTATATCACTAACTTCTCTTTTTGGAAAAATCAAATATTTTTGGAAAAGTTATTTGGTTGATCTTTGAATCTCGTTATTCAAGTATGGATTTGAGAATCATATCTTTACATTTGAATGATCAACCACTTGATTGTGTAAGCAAGCTTCTTTCTCCTTGAGGTAGTGCGTTCATATGATGCAAGTTTTCTTTAATCACTTGATTGTGTATTAAACAAATCCCACAAGTTGCAATCATCTTGAAGTCTTGACATTGTGGTCTTTCTTACATTCCTTTCATATATTCACTACCATAAGTAATTATGCATAAGCCCTTATGCATATACCAAAACAAATCCCACAAGTTGCAATCATCTTGACGTCTTGACATTGGGGTCTTTCGTAAGCTCCTTGCATTTATTCACTAGCGTAAGTAACTGTGCATAAGACCTTATGCAAATACATAAATATATATGCATATGCATGCATATATGCATGTACATAAGAGTTTACGCATAGGCATAAGCATTTATGCATGTCTTTATGCGCTAATGCAAATTTATGATACAATTGAGTAGTTATAAATATCAAAAGAACTCATTATCAAACTATTAACTTATTTACAAGCATTACACAATTTTGAATCTGTTAAAAACTTATGTATTGACAACATTTAGAAAAAAAACCTTTACACTTGCAAAAATCTATTTTGGAAATGAAAGAAATAGTGCAACAAGGATTGGTAGTGCCCCCTTTCTCTCATCAAAGTCTAGCGACTTTCCAAAATGGCCTTTTTACTAATCTTACTACCTCAAATATCAACTCACTTATACTCCTCATACTTCTCTATAAAGAGAATATCTTTTGTTAGGTGAACCATATCTCTAAATAAAAGAACCACAAACCATAACATTATCAATGGCATTTTCTTTTTTTGAAAAGGCTTGTTAAGGGGTACCTAAAAAAACCATAACCATTCAAAGAACAATGGGTATAAGGGATGTTGATAAGTCTTTAATCTCTTGTTTGATACATTCTTTGATTTCAAATTTGTTTGCTTATATGGAATGGGTGGAATGGCTTCTCGGAGTTTCCCGAAGGATTGCTTGCACTTTGACTCTGAACAAGGATAATTAATTTGTTTAGACGCTTAGAATTGAGGGTTTTAACATAACCATGCAAATGATACAAAATCATAAAAGTGTGAAGAGATTTGCCTATAACTTTTGAGAAAATTTCTACAAAATATTGTTTGTTTATTAATTCAAGTAACATAAGGTCTTCAACTAGGATTAAAAAAAGGAACATGAGATGTTGGAAATGGGATAGCTCACGCAAAATTTGCTTAGAGTAGAATTGTTTTTCCTTGTTTTAAGGCTAGCTTGGATGGACTTCTTTGGAACTTGTTGAGGATTGACCCTTTTTGGCTAGGTTTGAAAATCATGGAGTTAGTTGTAGCGCTTGGTTTCATTCATACCCAAGAATAGGGTTGAATGGGTGTTGATCCCTAGAAGAGGGATAGATATGTGCTTGTCTCGGCCAAGTGAGGTTACTTGTGGAACGTCAAAAAATGGCTTAGTCCGGGTAGGCCTGAAGCTGGCAATGATGGAGTATAAACAATTCCTTGACTACTTGGGAATTGAACAAGGATGGAAGATGTGAATTAATTAATGAATTCTATTTTTGATTGTTTGTGGAAAAAAGTAACTATTGGAAAGGCTGGGAACTAGATCTATGCCTCCCATCCAATTCACTTAGTAATGGGTCAACCTCTCAAAAGGAATAAAAAGGAATTTAGAGGTAGAAATGATCCTTTTCCATATTAAATCTTAAATGAATTTGTGTGACAAGGTGCCATTGTTTAGGGGTGGAGGTGAGTGGTTATCAAAAAGAAGTAAATGTTTTTGCATGACTATATAAGAGAGCTAGATACCTTTAATATTATCTATAAGGGGAAAATGAAGTAAAACCTTTTTAAAGAAGGCAGGAATGTCCTGGTGGTGCACAATGACAAAGGTATGCAATAGTATGAGTGCTATTTTTTGTTTGTAATTTTCTTCTCTTGTCTTATTCTCTTCCTAGAGGGGTAGTACAACCTTGAAAAATGTGCCATCATCAAATGATTTGATGGGAGGGTGGATCTAAAGGGTTACTACTGGCCAAAAACTTGTTTAAAACTTATATTTTCCTCTACAATAAGTTTTTGTTAACAAAGGGAAGGGATTGTAAATTGTAAAGTGGATCTAGGAAAAAATGGGAATAAGGGAGTATGTATAGAAGTAACAACACTCCTCTTAGGGGAGCAAGCCAACTGCCATGATCAAGAATGACCAAGAAAAAAAAAGTTGGTATCTTGAACCAAGGAGGACAATTAGTGTGCTTTGTTTAGGTGGCCTTGGACAAAGTACGCCTCTAGTGTGTGGACTTCAATGATGGGAAGATTTTTCTTATGGTATTGGTCAAGAGATTTGGGGTGGGATTTTGAAGGATATTGGATTTTCTTTGAGACCCCCTTAATCTAGCACTAGAGAGCAGGAGGAGTCCTATCTTGATGTTAGTCCCAAGTGGGAGGGATGTTTAGGGTTTTGGAATGGTTGAGTCTAGTGTTGAAGGATAGACATTGCTAAATCATGGCATGGCCCTCACAAGTGGTATCAAAGTAGGTTTCTATCCTTAGGATTGAACAAGTTGTCTCCTCTTGAGGAAGGTAAGAAGAAAATAATAATGAGATTAGTTATTGGTTGTGAAGGAGAAGTAAGTAGCGGATACAAATTAGCTACCCAAGGATGTGAAACCCTGAGATGTTCTTCATGATCCTATAATAGAGGTAGTAAGGCACAACTATCGCCTAATACAAAAGAAGAGAAACTTTAAAGATTTAAATGGGATTAAGTTCAACTAACTTTTGGAGCTGTTGATTTTGAAAAAAGTTGTTACTATTAAAGAAAAACAATTGACCTCATCTTGTTCTTTGCTCTTTGGAACTTCACAAGTGTGATTCTAGAAGGAATCAGTCGTGTTTGTGAGTTGATAGCTCCAGGTTTATAAAAAAACTTAATCTTATCAATGGAAAGGATAAAACAAACAAAAATATTAGGAATTGGGACAAGCAAGAGATTCTCGATGTGAGTTTATGTTAAATTGTTTGCAATAGGATTTCAAATTGTCTTGTAGGTGGAAAAAACTCTAACAATGTTAATTTGTATAGAAAAGTCTATGACTCAACAATCCTAATTGTCCTTATTTCAAAGAAATGTGAGAACAAATTGATATTATAAGAGAATAAGTAAGCCATTTCATAAGGAAGAAGAGATAAGAAAATATGAGAGGAGTTTGTCCTTCTCAACTAAGATATTTTTGATAGTGGATTAGTGGTAATCTAGAAGAGCTTGATTCTTGCACAAATTTTCATGAAGATTAGTTTTGAGTAAATATGAGACCTTGAGACCAAATACTCATGCTATTCAAAAGTCAAGGTTTAGATGATAAAAAGCTCTCAAATGCTTAATTAGTTTGTTGATTGATATTGGGAGTAAGAGCCTTGAGTGACTCTAGCAATTTTAGTATGAATGTGAGACGGCTTTCAACCAAAATGACTTTTGGTAAAGGATTCCAAGGAACTTGGTAAACCAAGCAAGATCAAGGTCAAGAGATTATGTGAGAATATTTGACAAAATAATCCTAACCTAGTTACCTCAAAAGGATTCAAGTCTTGGGGATTACCTTTTTCAAACCAAGCTATTAGCAAGGGTAATTAGGGGATTTGATTGAGAATTTATGCAAAGATACTTTTAAAGATATGAACAATTTGGACCCTAAATTGCAAACATTGTGAAATTAGTATTCAAAAACTTAGTGTAAAGAGAAGATTAGTAGAAAACTTGAATGAACATTTAACCTTGGCTTGGTTAAGTAAGGGAAGATCAAGATGAGGAGCTTACTATAAATTAGAATTGAATTTCTTATTCAAGGGATATCATTGCAAAAAGGATGAGTATCTTAGAGCAAAAAGGGTGGAAAGTTTTGGTAAAAGAAAGGAAAATAAAGAATTAGAGTAGGATACAGAAGCCAATGACAAGAAACAGAATTTAATTGTTGTGAAAAAGACAAGGAGCAAATGCTTTTGTAAATAATCAAAAACCCAAATGACTAAGAAAACATCAAGAACTTTTTCCCCAAATTTTCAGATCTCCCTCCACTTAGGAAACTAGCAAACAAGATTGAGCTCATTCCTAGTTCTAAGTCAATAGACAAAACTCCTTACAAGATGTCACCGTCCAAGGCACTGGAGTTGAAGGATCATTTAACTCAACTCTTAGGGCAGGGCTTCATCAATCCCAAATCTTCTCCTTAGGGTGTTCTTGTGTTGTCGTAGGACCTCCCAAGATAGCTAGAAATTTTGATTCAATTACTGATGTAGTAGATAAGCTAGCCAAGATTGCTTGTTTAATCCTTGTCAAGAAAATAGCATCGCAGTAGATATTCCCCAATTATTCATCAAGGAAATAGTTAGGCTACATGGGATTCCTACAAGAGTCATAGGTGATTGAGATGCAAAGTTATCTCCAATTTGTGGCAGTCTATGTCTCAATCTTTAGGCTCTCAACTCAATCTCAACACGACCTATTATCCAAAGACGGATGGAAAAATAGAGAGGGTGAATTAATTCATTAAATATATGTTAAGATCTTCTTGCAATCAGCAACCTTGTCTTTGGACCAAGAATCTTCTTCTAGTTGAGTTTGCCAGTAGCTCTTCTTCTTACCAAAGTTTGGGAAAGAACCCTTCAATGCTCTCTATAGTCAAGAATGATTAGTTTCTCTTCCATTTTCCAACCCCAACCTTCTTGTTCCTTCCACCAAGAACACTCTTAAACAAATGGATCAACAACTATTAAGAACAATTTCAAGAAATCAAGTGATAGGCTGTAAAAGAAAAAAAGAAGCTATGCAAATTTACATTACTCTCCTAGGATTTTTGAGAAGGGAGATAAATTAATCCAAGCACAATTCTCTAAATCTTGAAAGGTTTAGGAAACTTACTTACAATTATTGTGGGCCCTATGAGATTTTTAGAGCAAGATCATGAATTAGCCCTACCCTCACACTTGCATAATGTGTTTTATGTTATTTTGTTAAATAAATATGTCCGTGGTCCCCTTCATATTCTAAATAATGATGATACCATTTTGGTTAACCACAATGAGCCCAAGAAAATTTTGGCAATAAAGAAAAAGAAGTTTTGCAACAGGACAATCCAGAAAGTAATAGTACAATGGAAGGGTCACCCTATTGAAAATGCTTCTTGGTAGCCCAATTTTCAAATATAACTCTCCCCTATCTTTTGTAGCTCTCTCTAATTTAAATAAGAAAACTTTACCTCTCTTTTTTAGCTTATGAGATGAATATAGTTTAAGTCAATTTCTTTCCAAATAAAAACCACTTCTTACAAAAAATTGCTCTTAATAAGAGAAGGAATTTGCCTTCTCTAAGGTCTTGTAAAAGAACAAGGTACACTAAGCTACACATCAAAACTCCATCAAGTAGCCCATTCATGAGGGTGGAACCTTTTTTTCCCTCATCGCCCTTGTCTTTAATTATCTTTTTTTATTGGTAAGGGCCTCCTTCAAGTCCCTTACTTACTTCTAGCTAGCTTTTCTTAGTTGCTACCTTGGGAAGGGTTTTGTCAATCATTTTTGCACTCCAAATCCTTTTCTAAGTTCAACTAGCCTAAAAATAAACTTTGGTCCCATTTTGATTGCATATTAAACTTTATTTAGAAAGATTTGGTAAAGGACCATGTGTCGGGATTAATTTTGAGGAAAATTGTAAAGTAGAAAATCTTGATTTTTACTCATGAATATCATATTAAACTTGTTTTGGGACCATATTTAATAAATCTACTTTGATTCATAAGTTTTTTGGAGTTATAATATGCCAATGTGTGAGACACTTCCCAACAAGTTTCTTTAGGAAAAAAAATAAATTCGGATCTCAATCCGGGTCTCAATCCATGTGAAAGGAGTAAGATGCTAGAAAGTTCTCATTAAATATCTCACTTTATGAAAAAGAAAAAAAAAGATAGAGAAAAGATGAGGTGGATCCCACCAAGAAGAAGCATCTTGATAATTATCTCATTTTATGCATCAAAGGAAAGATAGTGGGAAGATGAGGTGGATCTCACTAAGAGGAAGCTTTTAGGTCAAGCTTCAAGGGAAGCCACCTACCAAAATAGTATAAAAGGAGGGCTTCTCTTCTCATATTTTTCATTACACTCTTTTGTGAGCAAGTTTATGATCTTCCTCTCCTTAGCTCTCCCAAAGATTCAAGGTGAAGCTTCCCTTGCATGCCCTTTAGCTTTCATAATTATCTCCTTCACTCTTTCTTGTTAAGCTCTCCTCATTTTCCCTTCTTTCTTAAGCTTTCTTACATAATATAGGGCTTACTCTCTTAATTAACATTCCATAACTAGCATAGTCATAGTCTCTTCTCCCATCCTCTTTCAAGAATTTTTGTTCTTTTCTTCAAGGTGAAGCATTTAAAAGATCAAGCAAACCTCTTTTCCTATCCACTTCCTTGAGGCTACTCCTTCTTCCCCCAAGTGAAGCTTCTACGTTATGAAGGTAAGCTTCTTTTTAAAAAAATGCTATGCTCAACTTTAACTATGTTTTTAAAATTTCCTTTTCCTTCTAATTGTGTAAAAAAGCATACTTAAGTCCATTAACTTTTTTCATTTTATGTTTTTTATGCTTCAAATCACCATTAATTCTTGATTAATCACTCTCGTAATCATCTTTTCCCCTTAACGCTACCTTGCATTGCTCTTGTGCTATTTAGTATTTTTGGGGATTAAAAGTAGAAGTACTCATAGAAGAGGTACTCCTTCTCATGTATTTAAATCATGGAAAATAACTTCTTTCTCTTAATCATCATGCTTCAAGCAAGAAAGTGCATAAATCTTTATCATGTTTAGTGAAGATTAAGTATAACAATTTTACCTTCTCCTTGCCACTCAAGATGCATAGTGTAAAGATTAGAAAACTATTAATCTCTTATCATGCATTAATAGTAAAGCTATGTGTGAAGACATAATTTGGAAATCCATAAGCCAATTTAATTAAAGATTGGGAGATTAATTATTGATAGAATTCATACATACAATTAATAGAGAAAACTATGTATATAATAATTGCTTCTTCATGCTTGATTTATCAAAAGTTTAGGTTTATGGTTATTGATACAAATGATTAATGAAAGATTAGGTGCATAGTTGAATAAAACAAAAGTTAAATGAAAACCTTATGAGTATGTAGTAGAAGCTTGTATGCTCTATTATGAAAGATTAACCTTAAGTACATCACTAACTTCTCTTTTTGGAAAGATAAAATGTTTTTGGAAAATTTATCTCATTAATTATGGATTTCAGATTATCTTTATGTTTGAATGCTTAACCACGTGATTATGTAAGCAAGCTTCTTTATCCTTGAGGTAATGCATTTATATGATGCAATTTTCCTTTAATCACTTGATTGTGTATCAAACAAATCCCACAAGTTGAAATCATCTTGAAGTCTTGAGAGTGGGGTCTTTCTTAAATTCCTTACACTCTTGGATTAGCCTTACTACCTCAAACATCAACTTGCATATGTTCCTCATACTTTTCTATGAAGAAGATATCTTTTGTTAGGTGAAACATATATCTAAAATAAAAGAACATTAAGCCATAACCATATCAATGTCATTATTTTTTTTAAAATGGCTTGTTAAGGGATCCTTAAAACAACCATAACCATTTAAAGAATGATGGGTATAAGGGATGTTGATAAGTGTTTGATCTCTTGTTTGATACATTGTTTGAATTCAAGTTTGTTTGCTTATGCGAGATGGGTGAGCAAGGAATGGCTTCTCGAAGCTGCCCCAAGGATTGCTTGCACCTTGACTCTAAACAAGCACAATTAATTTGGTTAGATGCTTAGAATCAAGGGTTTAAACCTAACCATGTAAATGAGACAAAATCATAAAAATGTAAAGAGATCCGCCTTTAGTTTTGGGAATTGTTTGATAAAATGTGTTTTTTTAAAGAGCTTTCTTCTAAGGATCTTGTTATCAAGTAAGATAAGAAAAATGTGACTAAGGATATTTAATGCAAGGAATTTAAGCTCTTCAACTAGGATGAAAATAAGGAACATGAGAAGTTGGAAATGGGATAGCTCACACAACATTTTCTTAGAGTAGAATTGTTTTTCCTTGTTTGAAGGCTAGCTTGGATGGACTTTTGAGGAACTCACCGAGGATTGATTCTTTCTTGCTAGGGTTGAAAAATGTGGAGTTAATTTTAGCACTTGGTTTCATTCATGCCCAAGAATTGAAATGGATGGGTGTTGAACCCTAAAAGAGGGATGAGTATGTGTTGGTCCCGAACAAATGGGATTACTCATGGAATGTAAAAAACTAGCCTAGTCCGAGTAGCCTTGATGCCAACAATGATGGAGTATAAATGATTTCTTGAATATAAAGAACCAGATAAGGATAGAAGATGTGAATTAATAAATGAATCATGTTTTCAACTATTTGTGGAAAAGTGAACTATTCTAAAGGCTAGGAACTAAAGCTATCCCACCCATCAACTCATCTAGGAATGGGTCAACTTATCAGAAAAAATAAAAGGAAATTTAGAGAGAATTGAGCCTTTCCCATATTAAATCTTCAATGAAATTATGTGGCAAGGTGCCACTGTTTAGCAGTGGAGGTGATTGGTTAGCCATGGCCTCTTTAGGATGGTTATCCAAGTGAAGTAGATGCAATTGCATGACTAGATAAGAGAAATAGATACCTTTAATACTATTTATATGGGAAAAAAGAACTAAAATATTTTTAAAGAAGGTGGGAACAACTTGGTGATGCCCATTGATAAGAGTTTACAATAGTATGATTGCTGCTTTCTGTTTGGAATTGTCTTCTCTTGTCTTCTTGTCTTCCTAGAGTGGTAGTACAACCTTGGAAAATGTGCCATCATCAAAAGATTTGGTGGAAGGGTGGATTTGAAGGGTTATTTTTGGCTGAATAATTGTTGAAGATTTCTATTTTTCTCTACGATATGTTTATTTTAACAAAGGGAAGGGATTGTAAATTACGGAGTGGATCTAGGAAAAATGGGAACAAGGGATTAAGTATAGAAGTAACAACACTCCTCTTAGGGGAACAAGCCAACTGTCATGCTTGGGAATAACTGAGAAAAAGGGGTTGATATCTTGAACCAAGGGGAGCAAGTAGAGTGCTTCTTCTAGTTGGCCCTGGAAGAAGTATGCCTCTAGTGTGATGACTCCAATTATGGGAAGGCTTTTCTTATGGTATCGATCAAGAGATTTGAGGTGGAGTTTTGAAACATATTGGATTTGCTTTGAGACCCCCTTGGGTTGGCATGAAAGAGCAAGAGGAGTTCTATCTTGATGACGGTCCCAAATGGGAGGGATGTTGAGGGTTTGGCATGGCCAAGTCTAGTGTTGAAAGATAGGCATTGCTAAACTTTGGCATGGCCCTCACACCCATTGTAGCTATTCATAGCATGACGCTAGATGAGAGGTTTACATGCATAAAAATTGATGTGTCACACTTGAAATGGTTTGGATTTATTTCTTATGTACACGTACCGGATGATCCTAGGACCAAGTTAGATCCAAAAGCAAAAATGTGTTTTCATTAGGTACTCTTTAGAGAAAAAAGGATATTGCTGGTACAACCCTATTAGGCATGAAATTTGGGTAAGTATATACATGATGTTTGATGAGTTGAATGTTTGGTATGGTGCACAAAAATGTATGGAAGCCAATGCTGGAAAATATGGTGTGCATGAAAAGGAAGTGTAGCAAGAGTCATAGGTGCTAGGTGGGCTAGGAGAAAGCTCACACACTTATTCAAAGCATTTTAACATGTGGTCAAGAATGTTGAGGCCAAAGAATGGCTCACCAAATGGATCAATTAAGATTTCTCAAAGTGATGTAAATTCAGCAAAGGGAAAGGAAAAGGTGGATCAAAGCCCATGGCTGGTTTTTCTGTGTCTGTAAGACACTCAAGTGGCATAGAAAGCTTATATGAAAAGTTTGGAACACCTAGCCTTAGAACGCGTGGTGTGCAAAGAGTTTAAGATGAAAAAAATGATGTGCAAAGGTCTTCTTGTGTGAAGTATCCTTTTGATAGGTTGAGGTATGATAGCTTTGTTGTGCATCATTATGCATACATGGTTAAAGTGTTGCAAGATAGAGAAACCACGTGATTTAAGGATGCTATTGTAGCTTTGGATGAAGAAATAAATGCACTAAATGAAAATGGTACATGGGAGTTGACGCCATTACCAGAAGGAAAGAAGGCAATTGGATGTAAGTGGGTATACAAAATAAAGCACAATGCAAATGGCTCAAAAATCATATACAAGTCTTAACTAGTAGTCAAAGGATATGCCCAAGCATATGGAATTGATTTTGAGGAGAAATTTAGCCATTTTTCCAATACCCATGTTGCCAAGATGGCAACCGTGAGGGTAGTGATTGCTATGGCAGCTCAAAAAGGATGGGATCTACATCAAATGGATGTGAAAAAATCATTCTTAAATGGAGATTACAAGAAGAGGTATACATAGAGCAGCAAAAGGGATATGTACATCCAAATTTTACACATTATGTTTGTAAGCTAAAGAAAGATTTTTATTGATTGAAACACACACCAAGAGCATGGATAGATAGGATAAGAAGGTTTCTACAAAGTATTGGGTTTGTAATGAGCAAGGCTGCTTACTCTATGTATGTGAAGAAAACAAGTGCCATTGTTGCTGTGATCTATGTAGATGATCTCATCATTACAAGTGATGACAAGGTTGAAATAGAAAGTGTAAAGAAGATGTTTAGGGCTGAATTTGACACTAATAACTTGGGAGAATTGAAGCACTTCTTTGGCATATAAGTAATAAAGATAGCGTAAGGAATATGGGTATTGCAAAGACATTATGTGCTAGACATGTTGAAAAAGTATGGTATGATTTCATGTAAGCCAATGGCCACACCAAATGAGCAAAATGAAAAGCTAAAAGTTGATGTGGCCAATGTGTTGGAAGTTTCAACTATGTACAAGAAGGTGGTTGGAAGTCTGATATATGCTAGAGTGACAAGGCCAAACATGTGTCATGATGTGGGAGTACTAAGTCAATCTGTGGAGGTGCCACAAAAGCCACATGTAGATGCAGCAAGGAGAGTGCTACGTTACAAAAAGGACACAAAAAATTATGGTTTATTTTATGTATATGGAGCTGAAGTTAAAGTGTTTGGATACAATGACGCAAATTTGGCAGGATCTTTGTGTGAGAAGAGATGCACGAGTGGCTATGTATTTAGCATTGGAAGTGCTACAATGAGTTGGAGCAGCAAGAAGCAACCAACAACTACTTTGTCCTGCATAGAGGTAAAGTAGAAAGAAGCAGAAAAGGCTTCATGGGAGGTGGATTGGCTACACAAGTTATTATGTGACTTGGGGCATGATGTGCAGGAGCTCATTGACACTTTATTGCAATAACATGAGCAGCATACATATGGAGAGAAATCTAGTGTTTCTTGCAAGGATAAGACACATTGAGGTACATTGCCATTATGTACAAGAGAAAGTCCTTGTAGGTGAGATTGATATGGTGTATGATGTTGATACCTACACATGAGCAAAAAGCTGAATTTTTTGCAAATTCATTAGGAGTAGAGAAGCAGCACATGTTTAGGAGTATGATGAGAGTATAGGACATTGGTTTGCGCTTAAGGGGGAGTGCTAAGATATCAAGCTTGGTGGGTGACCCGCCTTGATGCCATGTCTACTACACTAACATTGATAGGTGCTTGCGCGATTAAGGCAATATGGTGGAGACTTGCATGATGACAAGCAGGAGGATGTTACATTGTCTATAGCTAGCACACCTACATAGCCAGCTTTTACTACTTTCTGTTCACATTAGGACTTGTAGTAGTTTTCACCTTTCATTTATATGCTCATACTAGAAGGTCTTATGTTGTATGTCATAAAGAAGAAGAAAAAGAAAAAGCTTTGCCTCCATTTCTATGTATGAGGGAGAAAGAGAGCTTCTTGTGTGCATGTGTGTGTGTGATAGAGAGAGAGAGAGAGGGAGAGAGACACAACACAGTGAAGCATGTACCCCTTTAAATTTTTGCACTAAGGAACCTAATTTTTAAGAGCTACAAACAAGGCCAACCCATGCATAAGAATTAGTGGAGAGGTTAGCACATAAACCTTAGCAATAATAATAATAAAATCAACAAAAAAATGGATGCACATATTGTGGTCAGCTTGGACATAGACAAACAACAATTGATGCACATAATGTGGTCAACCTAGACATAGGCAAGGTCCAAGTTGTGAGCTTTGGTGTAAGCACATGAATGAAAGAATAATACCTATTGCTAGGTATGGTTAACCTCAAGGCAGAAACCAAAATCAACCCAAGTTTCCACCTACACAAGTCAATATAGTGGTTTTGGAAGAGATGATTCAATCCAAAGATCAATTTAGTGATAAGGAATCAAGGAAAGAAAAGCATCTAGTATTTGGGGCTAATGTGAACTTGCACTATGATTGTACCCAATTTATTGTCTTTGAGGATGTTCCAAAGCAACATGAAATACCATTGTTGGCAATGACTGGGTCAAGGAAACGAGAGTTATCGGAGAAACAAATTGAACCAAGCAATAACGAGAAAGCACCCAATCACATTGGGATACTCAAAAAAATATTAGAATTGAAGTGGTCCAAGAACTTCATAAACTTTAAAAAAAACACATGGATAACCCTAGTATCTTGGTTTTACCTTATCAAGATGTGAAGGAGCTACCAATTTACAAGAAGGAGGTATCACATGAGAAAAAAAAATATTTGGAAGGAGAAGAGATGTATCAAGAATTGATTGAATTAGAGCTTAGCTTGATAGTGGAGAAAGTATACATGGTTTGAGATTTTAAGGATAAATTGATGTGAGTAAATGGAAAACAAGCTAGGGTCTCATAGTAGAGAAGAACTATTTCCCAAATACAAGTATTATTTCCCCAATGGAGGATGTAGATTACAAAGTCCCAACTTTGGATGTGGAATTTTTAAATGCCAAAACTATAGGTTGGTGGGTCCAAGTGTGAACATACTTCTTGATTCTGTTTGCAATCAATTGGGAGTAATTGAATTTAACAATTCACCTTTTCAAGGTACAATGGCAAATCAAAGGAAGGTCTAGCCATTAGGGATTGTAAGAGGACATTTTGTGCAAGTAGATGTATTGATCTTTGTAGTTAGTTTCAATATTCTAAAGTTGCAAGGATCTAAAAACCATTACCCAATGATTTTGGGTAGACCTTGATTGAGATCTACAAAAGTTATACAAGATTGGGGAGTAGATCAAATTGTGATCAAGCAAGGTGAAAAGAAAGTAAACATGACAATGGGAGAAAAGAGAATAATTCCTAAACAAGTTAGACCCATTACGCTATTGACTATTAGCATGAATAAAGAGGAAAAAGAAGAAGAGTTCCTTAAGATGAACCCTTGAGCTAAACCCATTGTGCTATAGACTACTAGCACAATTGAAGAGCTTAGGAGAGGACAAAGAAGAAGAGTTTGATAAGATGAACCCTTGAGTGGTCCTTATTATTGAGATGGTTTTAAGATGGATGTAGAAAAAAATTCCCATCAGCATATGCATTTCCAAAAAATGAGGATATGGAAAAGAAATCAATCATGAAAGATGTAGAATTGGATCACAAAATGCAAGAGGAATTGTTAAAAGATTAGATTGATGATTTTTCAAAAATCAATCATGATGGAATTTTAGTAGTAATACAATCAAGAAGAGATTTTAAGAAGCATATGCCCAAGACTTTAGGAGTAAAAAATTATGAATTACAAGATCTCAATATAGATTCTTATTAGAATCCTAAGCATGTCAAATTGAAGAGCATGTTGTTGGAGTTTAATGTTATTTTTGCATGGCAATACACCGATATGAAATAAGTGGATCCCAACATATGTCAACATAGATATAACCTAAATAAGGATGCCAAACCTATGATTCAATAGAGGTAAAGGATGAATCTTGATTTTGCAAAATAGGTTAAAGAGTAAATTTATAAAATTTTCAAGGTGGTGTTCATTTATCTAGTCCATGAGGTTACTTGGCTATCCCCATTAGTAGTTTTCCCTGAGAACATTGGTAAGATAAGGACTTGTGTGGATTAAAAATTGTTGATTGCAGCACCTCTTACTAGTCCATTTTCACTTCCACTCTATCCTACACTAGTGGATTTAGTATCTTGCCATGAAATCTAAATTTTTTTGGATTATCTTAGTAGCTATAAGCAAATCAAGATGGCACCTAAAAATATGGATTAAAAAAACCTATTTTTGAATAGGGAGCTTTTACAAGTAAAGCGATGATATTTGGTCTCAAGAATGGTCCACCTATATCTCAAAAGCATACATAAAAGTCTCTTACACCAATCATGAGAGTGTTTCTTAACAACTTTATTGTTTTTGTAAAGTCAATGAGCATATTCATCGTCTTGTTTCAAGCAATGATAATAGCTCAATTAGCTCTTAATGCTTCTAAATGTGCTTTGCTATAAGAAAAGAAATTATTTTGGGCCATGTTATCTACAAAGAGGAAATCGATACTAATAATGAGAAAGTGGCTTGCAATTCATATTTCCAAATATCCAAAGAATATTAAGCCATTTTCTAGATTCATTGGTCAATTTAAATGCCATAACAAGTCTCTTAGATATATTTATCATGTGTGTCAACCATAAACCAAGTTTAATAAGAAGAAAGCTTTGTTTTGTTTGGGAAAATTATTAGGACATACCATTTTAGCTAGCTATTGAAGAACATGCTAGTGGTAGCAGCCATTTTTCAACCACTTAATTGGACACACATTGGAGTTCCAAGAGTAAAAATACACAGTAACTAAGAGGGAAGATCTTAGAATGATTTACTCACGCAAGAAGTTTAGGAACTAATTGCTAGCAAGAAGATTAACATTTCATATTGATCATCAAGGATTTATTGTACATGGTAAAAAAAGATCAGTTATTAGGAAGGATGACTAGATGGGTTTTGCTACTTAAGGAATTTGACTAAACAGTGATACATACCTCAAGTAGAAATTACATGGCATTAGGGGAAGGGTGAGGTCTTTGAGGGCTCTTTAAATTGGATGTTTAATAAATTGACCATTTTGGAATTGGAAACTACTCAAAGATTCTTTGCAAAACTAAATGAGCAAAAATGGCTACAATGTTTTAATTCAAATTTTCCCACCAAAATTGAATTTAAAATCTAGCAAGAAAACCCATATCATGTAGCATATCTATGGTAAGATCTCAATGAGTAGAATCTAGATCTATAATCTCCAACAAATTTGGATATTGCACGTAGAAGTTGTGGAGGTCCAAAGATTGAAAAACTTTCCCCCCACGTTTAGAGGGAGAAAAAGTGCACAAAGCATCTTCTAAAGAATCTTTTGACCTCTCTTACAAACCCAACATTTCTTTACACATGGCTCCCACCTATTAACCTATTTGCTAATCACCTTCATAAGGCCATAGCAAATTGAAGAGCCCTCAAAGACCTCACCCTTCCCCTAATGTAAGTTGTTGTCTTAGCATATTGGAATCACATGAAAAATCAAAGGACATAGTGGATAAATTTCTTGACTCTAACCTATTTGAGGTTTAGACACTTGATGTGGATAACTTGTATGACCAAATGTTGATTTTTTTTGACAGACGGCATATTTCCAAGCAATATGAGTAAGGATAAGACAAAGATGCTAGATTTTAAGAGTAAATACTTTATGGTAAATGCCGGAGTGTTGTACAAGAGAGGCATAGGTAAGGTGATCAAGATATGTGTCCCTAACTTTAAGCAATCAATGGTGCTGAGGGAAGCACATTAAGAAACTGCAAGTTGTTACCTCTCTAGAAAAATAACAAGGAGGAAAGTTATCCAAGGTGGGTTGTGGTGGCCATCAATTTTGAAAGATGCTAATGGGTTTGCTAAGAACCATCTCAAAAATGGGGGCATTAAATATGTTGGTCTTAATAAAATAGAAACAGGTCAATCAAGATATAGATGTATATTTGTAGCTGCTAGCTACTATACAAAGTGGGTTGAAGCCATAGCACTAAGAGATAATAAAACATCTAATGCGGAAAAATTCTTGTACAAGAACATTATGATAAGATTTGCTGATCCCATTGAGTTTGTATCTATTGAAGGGGGCCATTTATTAAATAAGGTAATCAAGAAATTGACTTCTCAACACTTGATTGTTCATTAAGGACCTATAGTTTATTATCCTACTACAAATAGACAAGTTTAGAGTCCCAAAAAGATAATTCTTAAAATAGTTAGAAAGATTGTGTTAGATCATAGGAAGTATTGGCATAAAAAGTTGGATTTTAAATTGTGGGCTTTTAGGATATCTTTCAAAATGACAATAGAGCTAACAGCTTCTAAGTTGCTAAATGGGTTTCAAGTTGTTGTTCAGATGGATTTTCTTGTGCCTAGTCTTAGAATAGCTATAGCAAGTAAATTTTACTAGAGGAGTCATTGAATGGCAAGTTGGTTAAGTTGCTGGCACTTGAAAAAGAGAGAATTCAATCTTCTTACATTCTAGAAGGGATTGAGCACTAAAGGCAAGCGCAAATCAATAAGAACATTATGTTCAATGTTTTCAAGAAGGGAGATAAATTAATGCTTTATAACTCAAAGCTTGAACAATACCCTAAAACTAAGGTATGTGGGTCCTTTTTTGATAACTCAAGTGATGAGGATTTGTACATTTCAATTGATCAACTTGTTAGGTAATCTCTTATATAAACCAGCTATAGTGGTTTTAGGCCAAAAAAGCTCTATGGACCTAACACAATTTCAAGGTCAATAGGAATTTATCAATTTTTTGTGCGTGACGAGGTTGGTCAAAATTACATATTAAGTATGAAAGGGAGCCAAGAGAAAGAAGAATAGTAGAATTCTTGTGAGATATTTCCTGCGCACTTATATCATTTGATGGAATCACATTTCTTTGACACTTTGCTTGACACAAGGAAATGTATCATTCAAACGTAATTTGCAGCTGCAAAAAAGCAGATAACTGCTGCTTTTCTTGATAAAATGGTAGTATGATGCAGTCAAAGGGCTGAAGAGCTATTGCAAAAGAAGGATAAGAGCTTCACCTTATTTGATGATGAATTACCTTTC
Source organism: Rumohra adiantiformis (assembly GCA_033807815.1). Classification (NCBI taxonomy): domain Eukaryota; kingdom Viridiplantae; phylum Streptophyta; class Polypodiopsida; order Polypodiales; family Dryopteridaceae; genus Rumohra; species Rumohra adiantiformis. The sequence continues at coordinate 726 of JAWWVC010000004.1, read as the reverse complement.
ATGAAAGACTAACATCAAGAGGTAGTTTCATCGGCGTTTTTTGATTTCAAGGTGATGTTAGCTATCTAGCAACATGGTATGGCTTTAAACTATGAGTTTGCTTAATTTTGCATAATTTCCTTGGAAGTCATAGAGGTACAATGATTTTGCATCTCAATCATTTCATGTTTTGAAGTAACATGAGGTTTTTACTTCTACGAGTATACTTATTACAAAAAAATTGATCTCTTACATTTTTTGTCTACCTATGGATGTAGCTTAGAAGTTTATTAGTTCTCCTAGCAGTGCTGATGGATAGGGAATTTGGAACTCCAAAAACTTTCAAGAGACACTATGGTTTTGAGAAGGCATATGATCCAATTTGAAGAACTTGGATGGAGTGGCTCCTTGAGAATGTGTTGTTTCTTATGAAGTACAAATATATAACTCACAAGAACTATGAAATTATTTACATAGCAAAGAAGGGTGAACTTTTTTCATGGTCCTTTTTTTTTTAGCATATAATCTTATAAAAAATTAGTCTAGCTGGCAGAAGAAAGGTGGATAAGAGTTTTACATTGGGAGCAAATTTAGCTACTATATTTTAGAGTGTGACGTACCCCATCCCTAGACCGCACCTAGGATGTGAAGGGGCCGTCGAGCCGCCCTACCCATACAAGGCTAAGCTCAGTAGTCACTAGCTATCCGGTTGTTCCGGCGGACGACATCCGAGTTCCCGACTGGAAA
>JAWWVC010000003.1:7471-23538 GCA_033807815.1 Rumohra adiantiformis | reverse complement strand
CCCCCTCCCTCCACAACCCCTTCCCCCCTCCCCCACTCTCTCTCTCTCTCTCTCTCTCTCTCTCTCTCTCTCTCTCAGGGCACATCGAGTTTGATGAATTGAGCATATACATGAGCCAATTTGCGACCATGGGCACCTAAAGATCTCTGCTACTGCTCTCTCTCCCCCCTCTCTCTCTCTGTCTGTCTCTCTCGGGTAGCAGAGGTCAGCCATCTGCTTCCATTCTAAAAGCCACGGATGCGTCAATTCTGTGCACCTGCAGGCACCCGTTTTAAGCAAACTGCAGTTATGTACATGTATTTTGTTGTGTGTGTGGGGGTTGGGTGCAAGCAAGAACATATGGGTGCCTCCATCATCTTCATGTCTGGCCTTCCATGGCCACGCATCTTACACAAGAAGTTTTGGGCATTTCCCCATGTGGCAGAGAGGCCCCCCTTTCCCTCATGTTTCCCTATAGTGTTCAACATCGTGAGCTTCTCTGCAGGCACCTGACGGAGCATACCTAGCTTTCCCTATAGTGTTCAACATCATGAGCTTCTCTGCAGGCGAGGCAGAGAAGCTCATGATGCTGACACTATAGGGAAACATGAGGGGGGCCTCTCTCCCACATCATGAGCTTCTCTGCAAGCGAGGCGGAGCATACCTAGCTGGGTGCGGTGGGGGGCAGGGGGCCAACATCATGAGCTTCTCTGGAAGCGAGGCGGAGCATACCTAGCTGGGTGCGGTGGGGAGCAGGGGGCCCCCAGCGCACCTAGCTAGGTATGCTCTGCCTTGCCTGCAGAAGCTCATGATGATGTCGAATCCGCAATGTGAGAATCATAGTGGGAAAATGTCGAAAACTCCCTTGTGTTGCTTCAGGAAGTAATTTTTGTACACACACACACACACACATGTATAGGTGTGTGTGCGCGCACGCATGCGCACAAGTGCATGCAGGCACAGTCCTACAGGAAAATAGCCACATACCTTGGTATCAAAAGACCTAAGCTTGACCACTTGCGAATTTCCAATTATCTGGGCATCACTGTCTGTCCATGTGATTGGAACGCTTGCATCTTTTTCAGTATACGCCAGAACATCAAAAATGCCTGCACCACAAAATGCGCCATGTAACATATCAGTTCAATCAAGGACATGGATGCAACAACAATGAGTGCCAATCTTCAAGCGAAGCCAAAACTAGCAGTGCCAATCTTCAAGAAACGTGTGCGTGCGTGTGCGTCCGTGTGAGAGAGAGTGATGTATGTACTTACAAGTCGCGGTCAGGCACGGAAGAAACGTAACACAAGATGTTATCTGCCGCATAATGGCTTGGATCTCCTTCATAATCTCAGCATCCAATTTCCTCTTCGAAACCCTGGTATTTATCAACATTCACGAAGATCAAAAACTTTACCGCTTGCTAAACTTCTTATCAGAAAAACCAGTAGAGGTGCATTGTCCCTTAAAAGGTGTGTATATTGTATACAAGAATGAGAATGCGCGTGTAACGATTGGAGCGACAAGTAGCCACAAGCAGAAAACCTGCCATCCACGATATGCAAAAGTGGTAGCTCATGTGAATGGAGGAATCAGTGCGCGCACACACAATATGTGAGGACTTGAAGTGCACATCATACGCGATTATGCGTATTATTTCTTATGTGATTGGAGCCGCAAATCAGGAACTCTTGATTTCAGCATAGAATGCTTGACCTGAATTATCCATGGATTGATAGGAGAATTGTTCATTGTAGCAAATAAAAGAAACGTCGCCTCATTGATGCAACTTCCATCATGTTACCAGCAAGCAAACCAAAGATGAAGGACTCAAGGAGCAAAGCGGAGTACCCGTACCCCTTTTGCAGAACATCCTCGTCAGCTTCGATTATAAAATTCCATCTTTCAAGTGGCTCTGATGTGGCTTGATCCAGGATGACAAGAACCACTCTCTGTAGTTCTCCTGTCTCTAGCCATGCTGCAAGAATCTTTTCGCTATTAGTGAACAAAATGCAATAAAGACCCATCAAACTTCTTTGTGACCGGAAAGCCACAAGGGCACAAACGCGCACACATATTGATCGATACAAACAAATGCGCCAGTATCCGTAATGCTATGAACTGGGATGCAGCTAAGAACCATACAGCTGCTTTGTGACTGAAGGCACCAGGACACAACATGCGCAAACGCAAAGAAATGCAGGCCTCCCCACATACACCCCAACATTTACATGCAGGCATACAAACAGATGCAACATTGGCCACAACATGCACAAATGCAAAGGAAATTTCTGAAGGCACCCAAGATGCTATCATTTAATAGAAATACGAGGATTCATGCACCTGCAAGCTGTGTCGTAACACTTGTGATGAACCTCTTTACACTTTCATCTTGCGCCACAAGAAGCGTGAGGCCGTACTTCTTCACCTTCCCAAACTGCTCTGTTGGGTATAGCCCACGCTGGTATATCATGCTACCAACAAAACAAACAAATGAGTTCTGGAAAAGAGGGAAAGCGCCCTCGCATACGACGAAAAGACTTCTGAGTGTGTGAGAAAAATCCATGTAACTAACCTATTCACTGCATAACCTGCATCAAGACAAACAAAACCATGTCGATTCTTAGACATGTATTTGGGTGCCCTGGCTAAGTAAGCGATGTGCTTCTATGCAGGTGAAAAGACTCTACAACACCATCGCAAAACAAGGTCGGATTTTACGCGAAACAAAAGTGCCTCCTAGCATTCAGTCTGCAAATTACAAGAGAATTTTCCTTTTAAAATGTGTGAAAGGAAAACAAAGTCCTTGAAAAAAGAAAACCCTGATGAGTGAAAATTCAAAGAGAAAAAAGTCCTTTTTTCCTTCTATAGTTGCATTCGCTTCGCTTTTTTTGAAGCTTTAGATTTGGTAATTTGAGTGGCATGTCACAGATCGCGCAGGCTTGGATATGGCCATGCAAAGCGTTATGTGAAAGTGCGGGTTCGAAACCCATGAAGTGCAATGGCAGATTAATCATTACCTTATTCACAAGTAAGCTTCATTGAGGGGCCATTCAGTGCAGAACTTAATTGTAAGGGTCACCCTTCCCTTGTTTTCTTTCTGCCGTTTCTTGATGGAGCTCGAGAGGATACTGATATCACAAGAAGTTTTGGGCATTTTCCCATGTGGCAAAGAGGCCCCCTTTCCCTTATCACAAGAAGTTTTGGACATTTTCCCATGTGGGAAAGAGACCCACTTTCCCTTATGTTTGCCTATAGTGTTCAACATGATGAGCTTCTGCAGACACGGCTCCGCTTACCTAGCTAGGTGCAGTGGGGGCAGGGGGCTGCCAGCCTCTTGTCTGCAGAAGCTCGTGATGTTGAACACTGTAGGGAAACGTAAGGGAAAGTGGGTCTCTTTTCCACATGGGAAAATGTCCGAAACTTCTTGTGTATGTTTGCCTATAGTGATCAGCATCATGAGCTTCTGCAGACGAGGCTCCGCATACCTAGCTAGGTGCGGTCGGGGGCAGGGAGCTGCCAATCCTCAATCTAAGAATCGTAGTGGGAAAATGTCTAAAACTTTTTGTGGATGTTGTACAGGCATCAAGTACCTGTTTTCCAACCATTTACGATTCCGGACTTACGCCGTTCCCATTACAGACAGACTACTTGCTGTTCGCATTCCCATTCTGCTTGCATGTAACTATGCAGACTACATACTCATTTTTCACATAAATCTAGGAGACAGGGATGCTAACTTTTTTCCAATGAAGAAAATCTAGGAGACAGGGTAAGGCATTCACACGAATTCACAAAAAAGAAACATTGACTACATGAGCCTCAAACGTAAGGAGGAGCATCAACACATGTACAAAGGGAATACTAGCACCAGCAGAAGTCTTCAGCACAAGCATCAGCAGAAGCCTTCGCATCTCAGTGTCAGCAAAGAAATGCAATTTGGGCTCTGAAAAGATTACAATATGAAGCAGAGATCAACGCAGAAGAGAGATGGGCGAAAGAAGAGAAGAGGCGCTTACAAAGGAACTCCGTCACAACGTCTGCAGAGCCTTTGAGAGTAGTGACATCGCTGCGCGCAACTTGGGCGGAAGCCATGTCTGGATTAGCCGGTCGATGTAACTTCAAAGCACGAGAGAGAGAGAGAGAGCGCTTCAATGAAGAGCTTGCAGTGCTTGCTAGCAACATGCAAAAATTCAGCTCTCTAGTTCAAAGCCGCTGGTCATCTTCTTCAAAAATCCAACTCAAAGCCGCGGGTCATCTTCAGGTGGAGCATGAGGTAATCATGGCATGGCATGGCATGAAGTGATGGTGAAAAGATTGAGAAAAGGTTGAGATTCTGGTCTTGCACAGATGAGAAGATTTCAAAAGCAAAGAGATGGACGACGGCTATGGATTAAGTGAATAAAGACAAAATTCCTTTGGTTTTCAAGCTGGGAAAAGATAAGATGGATTTGAAAATTCCTTTGGTCTTTTCAAGTCACTTCAAACAATAATTACCTTTGGAAAAGATGGATTTGAAAGTTCCTTCGATCTTTATAAGTCACTTCAAACAATAATTACCTCAGTTGCTACCTCGAGGTGATCGGCATTTTGAGCTGGCAAGCTCCATGGTGCGCCCAGGCTCTCTCTAGCGACTGTTTTCCAAAAGCCTTGCCTCCAAAATAGTTCAAATGAACACCAAATTTTTGATGGGTCCATCACCTCAACACTAGCATAGACATCTTAAAAGTAGAGCCATAGATCTTGGCCGCAGGCGACAAAAGTAGGTAAGAAAGTCACCTTGAGCGCGGCACAATGCAGCTTGACAACTATAAGGAGTATTTTTTATTTAATAGGTTAGGTGCAATCGTTACAAGATTTGCATAAATTAAGAAATCTTCCTTCGATTTTATTTTAAGGTTATCATTACTTATGGACCACTTTTATAAAGCAATCTTGATTATGTGCAAAAAGCTTCTTTTCTCCCACATAGGTTATGCCTCACCTCTCTTCTTTGAAGCCACCATACACACACATTCATACACCCATTGTCCACTTAAGCTTTGACATCTACTTTCCCTTTTTCATTCCATGTTACTTCGCTTCTACTCTCTCCTACCATGGATTGGCTTCTTGGAGGTGAAGAAAGTGTCAATATCAAATATTACTCACATCTAGTAGCACAAGTGACGATGATAGTATTGATAGGGAAGATATTGTGGAACTACATACGAATGCACTTGATCCTCTTTAATGTCTTTCCTCAACATATTTCTCTTTTGATAGAGAAGTATATTACTTGATGATGAGGGTGCTATGAGATGAAACACCCATATTATTGGAGACTCTACAAAGGAATGATAGAAGGAGAATGCTAGACCTCAAGAAGTGGCGTAGAATGAAGGAGAGCCTTTGCATAGTAGAGATTGGTAGTAGCTCCCCTTACATCTGTCTAAAGGGGAACCTGAGTTGAGGATTGTACGTATTGAGGATTGCAAAAGCATTGTCAAAGATGCACATTGCATTGAAGGCTCAAAGGGTCATAGAGTTGTCAATGACACATTAGATTCACTAAAGAGATAATGGTGCATTAACTTCCATCATATGGAATACCCATAACTTACATCAAAGCATTTGTCACTTCATGGGGATGCAAAATTGGAAGGAATCAACATGTGTTATTTACTAAGCGTCATAATGTGGATCTCAACAAGCTGCCTGGAGCATAAGGTTAGATTAGTCATGGCACGGTCATCAAAGAAGCATCCCTCTTCCAAAGTCGAGGCCAACTACATATGCCATTGAGGAAGTACAATCAAGCAAAGTGGAAAGATAAAGAGTTTGCGAACATCAAAGATGTGTGGTTGTCCATTCAAGATGCAAGTAGAGTTTGAAGATGGCAGCGATGATGCTGGAATTATTGTCAATCCACACCGTGAAGGACATGTGGCAGGGTCAAGAAGGCACTGGCACCATTTGGCAGTTCACACATCCCTTAGAAAATCATGTTGCACAAATGTCATCATCCAAAGAAAGAATTCAAACAGAGAGGGCCTCTACTCTTGATCACATAATCTATAAATTTTTATGATCTATAAGGAAATCCAAATGTTATCATACCAAGCTTGCGTTCAAGATACTTCTCAATAAGTAGTTGATGGAGGATAAATTCAATATTTGCTTCTACTTTGAAAAAATATTCTTATTTTGTAGTTGATACATATAGAGTTACTATTGATAATTGGACAACAACATATATATATATAGAAGTGTTGGCATTGCAAAATTAACAAAAGGTGATATATTAATTGATTTAACCACACTAACTATGTTTAAATGTTTTTTAATATTTCTCACGTGTAGGAGTTATATGTCCAACCATATATTCCAAGGGCGATGGAGCCAAAAGATAGGTCATTCCTCTCAATTCTACAAGATGGATGGATGTAAGAGGTTTTTATGCATTTTTCCCAAAACAATGCTTGGTCGATTTTACATCACCTTCCAGATAAACACATTTGGCCTACCCTTGTTTGTAGTAGTGTTGCCTAGTCAACTTGGCATAGGATTCCACTATCGTTCTTGTTTATAATGGATGCGGGTGCTCATCATGATATCATTGCCTTAGGGTTGAAACTTAATTTAAAAAAATGTAGAATGGATCATATGTGTCTATTACAGGTCAGAATCAAGAAAGGGATCCAGCATCAACGGGCAGTTAGAAGCAAGAACCAAGAGCAAGAAGGACTGGAGACTCGTTTGAAGGCAAAGGTGTAAAAGAGGTAGAAGAAACAAAGCGTGTGGGATTGAAGCAATTGCTATGGGTTGGGTAGGGTTTAGGAGTACAAGGGTAGCTCATAGGCTGTGGAATTCTGGCTGTGGCAACTGTGCGCCTATAGTGACAGCATTCATTGTTATTTTATTAGTCTATTACTCTTGTAATCATTATACCTTATGAATGATAAGTAACGAAGTGTTTTGATTCTGTACTTGTAGTTATTTCAGTTTGTGTTTCATGTGTAACTGGGTTTGTCGATAAAGTCACCTCTCTTAACTGTGTGTCTGTGAGACTGGCTGTGGGAACTATAGCCAGAGTTGACTAACCTAGTAAAATCGAGTAACTTGGTACTTTTGAGGTTCACTCAACATTGGCGATCTTACTAAGGATAACTCTGTAAAAAGAGTATCAACTATGGAAGACAACAATGAAGAGAGGGCGGGAACGAGCATCAATCCTACAAGCAACACCACTCAAAAGAAGAAGCCAGGCAAACCAAAGAAAAAAGCAGAGGCAGGAGACATGGATAGAGTAACATTTGATCACGAGGATTGTTCGGAGTCAGAGGCAGGCAAAGAGAACTCGTATCTAGATGCTTCAACAGTAGCAAGCCTTGCAAGGCAAGCAGCCAAAGACCTCAACCAAAAAATCCTCGAGTTCAAAGGGAAGAAGGGAAGGGATTCCCAAGTACACCTCCAGGATTTTGAGAGCTGGGCTAACGTGAGGGATCTATCAAGGACAGAGTGGAGAGTCGGCTTCCCACAGATGCTGAGGGGTGCAGCATAGGAATGGTATTTCAACTACCCTCCAGAGCAACTACGTACAAATCTATGTCAAAGGCCTTTGCTCTACGGTTCAAGGATGAAAAGTTTGACAAAGATGTGCTTAACCAACTGGGAAAGATAAAGCATAAAAACGCCAACGTCAGACAATTTGTGGAAGAAATCAAAGACTTAGCCAGGCAGTTATCTTCACCACCGAGAGATAAGAGCCTCAGGGCTTGGTTTCTGAATGAAAATAGTTTGAAAGGGATGGGGAAGTTTGAGATCACCAACCCTACAAGATCATTTGAGGATCTTATTCAGCAAGCCATAAAGATGGAGAGAAAAGGAGCCAAAAGGCAGAGGAAGAACACTAGCTCGAGCAAGCTCAGCAATTCAAAGGACACCAACAGTTCAAAGAACCAGCAAGCAAGCGCTCCAAAGCAAAAGATTGGGACAATGAGCTCAAAAGGCTAAGGAAGAGGGTGGAGGAGCTGTCAGGTGTGAGAAGCAAAATGCGAGCAAAAGGAGAGACTTGGTGCATTCATTGTCAAGAGGATGACCACCCGACTAGTGAGAGTGTCAAATGTGATTACTACAAGCGTAGAGGCCACAAGTGGGAGCAATGCCCAATCAAACTACCAACACCCTCAGTGAGACTTGTAGCACCTATAGCAAGGCAAGAGACAGTGGCTCAAACAAGGAACCTCTTGCAAAGACCTTACCCCAGACCACCGCCAAAGAAGTTCAACTATTACAGCTATGGGAAAGAGGGACACCTTTCTAGAGATTGCCCTCAACCCCTAGTGCACAAACAAGCCAACCCAAGTGTCAATTTGTTGGTGCCTGAAGTAGCCGCACTAACCAAGGCTACAATTAAAGAAATGCCAGAGTAGTCTATTACTACGCCAGTTAAGATCTGGCAGGAACTGAAAAAGGAAGCTACCTAGGTAACAAGAGGTCTTCAAAAAAGACCTCCTCAGTAGGCTAGCTCAGTTGTTAGGAATGTTCAGCTGCTTCCTGGACTAAGTGGCCAGTCAGATACTAAAATGTGGGCCAAAAAGTTAATCTAGAGGATACCCATGATGGAACAATCTTAGGAAGTGAAGGAGCAACACCAAGAACCCAGTGTCCTGGAAGGGAAGGTAGAAAGCCACGACGCCATAATGCTGGGAGCAAAAGGGGACAATCAGGAGACCGGGGCAACAAACAAAGGGAAGGCAAACAAGAAGGAAGTCAAAAGCCCCTTTGGAAGAGCATGACAGAGAAGATAAAGAAGTTATCCTTGGAGATGATCAAGCTAGCACAGGTTGTCCCAACTGTAGAGAAAATGCTAGAAAAAGAGGGATTGAAGACAACCTATGAGGTGAATAGAGCTGGAATCAGAGATGACCAGGCTGTAGCGGTGCTGGTAGACTGTAAGGTGAGAGAGCATTGGAAACCAGTGGATAAAGCAACCTTGGAAGGGGGAGCATGTGTAAACATCATGTCTAAAAGGGTCAAGAAACACTTGGACCTGAAGTGCAAACCACACCCTTTAGGTTGAGGATGGCAGATCAAACAATATCTGAACCCATTGGCTTGGTAGAAAACATACCCAAGTTCAAAACTTATTTCATAATTTTGGAAGTAGGTGACTCCTATGAGGTGCTACCGGGGAGACCGTGGTTGAGAGCAGCGAGAGCAGTGCATGATTGGGGAAGAGATGAGCTAACAATGGAAATGGGTACCAAGAAGATCACGGTATCCACTTCATCAACCAATGTGCAAGGCAATACAAAACTTGGTGATCTGTTCATTACAAAGACCCAAGAGTTATGGGATAAATTGGAGGCCAGCAACATAGTGCCAATAGCCACTCTAGATTTAAACTGGTCACTCTGCTGATCTGAAGTTGGTAGCAGCTCAGCAGGGGATGTTCCCAGCGCACTTTAGGCATAATGAAGAAGGCAGCAAGCAAGTGGCAAAAAAGGCCACCCGCGAAGTGGCAGGGGACAATGATGTAGAAGAAATAAAGCCGGGGGAAGATGAGACTAGGATAGTCAGAGTTAACAAGCAACTTCCCACAAATCTCAAAAAAGAGCTGGGAGCCTTGTTGCAAGAGTTTCAAGACACCTTTGCTTGGGATCACACAAAGCTTAAAGGTTTTGATCTGAGGGTGTGCCGGCACAAAATTCCACTTAGGATGGATGCCAGTCCTGTTTGTATGCAGAGGTATAGGATGAATCCAAATTATGCAGCAAAGGTAAAAGAAGAACTAAATGCACTATTGAAGGTTGTGTTCATAGCTGAGGTGGAAAGTAGTGACTGGCTATTCCCCATCGTGGTGGTCCCAAAGAAAAATGGGAAGTTGAGAGTTTGCGTGGACTTCAAGAAACTCAACGAGCAAACCATCAAAGACCCATTTCCACTATTGTTCTCACAAAAACCATGCTGGATCAGTTAGCTAGATATGAGATGTATAACTTTTTGGATGGGTATAGTGGGTACAACCAAATGAAGCTAGCTACTAAAGATAGGGAGAAAACATCATTCATAACCAATTGGGGAGCATTTGTCTTCTTGGTGATGCCAGTTGGGTTGTGCACTGCACCAGCAACATTCTAGAAAGCAATGAAGGCAATTATTTAGAATATTTACAAAAATTCATGGCCATTTTTGTCAATGATTTTAATGTATATTCAAGCATGAATAAGCATCTGGAATGTTTGTGGTTAATGTTTAAGAGATGCAGAGAAAAGAGAGTTTGCCTGAACCCATACAAGTGTGTCTTTAGAGCTTACCAAGGGACACTGCTGGGACATGTAGTGTACAGCAAAGGCATCGAGATGTCAGAGGATAAAGTAAAGTCAATCCAGGAAGCACTGGTGCCCACAAATGCAAATGAAGTGTCCAGCTTCCTGGGTTATGTGAATTTTTACAGGAGGTTTGTAGGGAGACTGGGTGAGCTGGCAGTCCCCATGTACGCTCTCACAAAAAAGGAGGCCATCTTTGCTTGGGATCAAGCTTGTCAGGAAGGGTTTCAAGCCATCAAGAAGATAATCACAGAGAAACCCATTTTAAGACAACCCAAGTGGGATCAAATGTTTCATGTTCATGTGGATGCCTCTGGAGTGGCACTGGGAGCAATTTTGGCACAACCTAAGGGGGAGATTGATTTCCCCATCTATTTTTTCAGTAGGATATTTTCCCAGGAAAAGAAGGTGTACACCATGACAAAGAGGGAGGCTCTGGGAATGGTGTTTGCAGTATAGAAGTTCAGACATTACCTATTGGGAAACTTCTTTGTCTTCTATGTAGACAATCAAGCACTGTTACATCTGATCAACAAGGTAGTCATTCAAGGAAGGTTGTTCATGTGGATGCTGCTACTCTAGGAATTCAAATTCAAATTGTTTCACAAACCAAGCAAAAGTCACTTTGGAGCAGACTTTTTGTCCAGAGCAACGCTAGCTGATCAAACCTGCAGGCTAAGTGATGAGCTTCCAAATGTCGTGTGGTTCAAAGTAGAGGGAGATCTTGAGGGATTAGAGATGGCAACCTACTTGCAAAGAGGAGAGCTACAGGGCTCGCCCATGAAAAATAAAAAAGCATTGGGTATGCAAGCCAAAAACTTCACATGGGCATCAGGCGCCTTGTATAGGCTTAGAAAAGATGGTGTAGTCAGGAGGTGCGTACCAGTGGTGGCTGAAAGAATTTAGCTGATCGAAGAAGCCCATGAAAGGGAAGTAGGGGGCATATGTCAGGGGAAGTAACCACCAGGAAATTGTTGCAAGCACAATACTGGTGGGATTTGCTATTCAAGAACTCTCATGAATGGACTAAATAATGCAACATATGCCGAAGAATGGGAAGACCATTGCCCAACAACATGGGACCACTACAACCCATCCAAACCATGGCCCCATTTATGAAATGGGGGATTGATTTCATGGTACCCTTTAAGAACACTGGGAAATACAAGTACATAGTAGCAGCAACTGATTATGTTACCAAATGGGTGGAAGCCAAGGCGCTTATTGACAATTTAGCTAAGAAGACTGCCAAATTTCTATGCAAAAATATCATTACCAAGTACACTTGCCCATTGGAACTAGTTAGTGATCAGGGCACTCATTTCCTAAATGAGACAGTGGAAGCGCTAATAGAGGTATTCTAGACCAAGCATTAGAAATCTATCACGTACTACCCTAGGTGCAAAGGTCAAGCGGAGAGTACTAACAAAACTCTGAAGGGTATATTGACTAAAATGGCACAAATGATAAAGGGATCCTGGGATATGTATTTACACTTAGCACTTTGGGCAGTGCCAAAGGGCTCTTTGGGAGCAAGAGGTGTCACAAAGAAGAATGAAAGCTTATCATGATAAGCGGCTAAAAATGAAAAGGTTCTAGGAGGGGGACCTGGTCCTGTGGTTCCCAGGAAAGATGAATGCAAGAAATAAGAGTTTGATAAATGGCTCGTGGGCTGGACCTTACAAAATCTTCAAGATGTATGAAAATGGTTTTGTCAAACTTAGAGTCCTCTAGGGATTAGAACTCCCAGACAGAGTAAATGTGAGTTAGCTTAGATCCTATCATGTGAGACCTCAAGATCAGGAGGAAGTTGGAATGCCATACTAGAACCGGGAAGAAGAAGTTGAGATATCAAACCAAAAGGGAGCTGGAAGGCTATACTAAGAAGAAGACGCTGGGACACCAAACTAAGAGGAGAATGCTAAAATGCCAGACGAGGAGATAATTGGGATGCCAAGAGAAAGACCACTTGAGGAAAAAAATGACCGTAGACAAGAAGGGTCGAATCCTAAGACACGTTAGCATGACAGCCACGAGCAATAATAATGACAAGGGCCAGGGGAAGGCAGCAGCAGGCCAACCAAGAAAGAGAGGAAGAGCAACAAGAGGTTGACGTGGCAACGATGGAAATGGGACAAAAGGAGAGAGCAAGACGGAAGCAGCATCCAATAAAATTTAATGACCCACTATGCACAATCTTTCTCATCATATTTTTTATGCTAATAGGATTCTGGGCACACACTTTGAGGGCGGAAGACATGCAAAGTGGTCTAAAACATAAAACTCCAAAGATAGGCACACAAACAAGTTTTGCTTACTTGCTTGCGCGCTCCACTTCTCATCCAAATCCTCTACATTACCTCCTCTCTGTTAAAGCTCTTACTACCATATCTAAGCGCTCTCTCTCTCTGAACTTATCGCTACCATATCTAAGTACAATAGCCGTTCTTAACAGCATGGATACCTCTAGTATTTCTAGAGCAACCCGCATAAGGACACCAGAACTGGGGACAAGGATGAGCAAAAGAATTTTGCTACTACAGGTTTGCTAAACCTTTACACGATAGTGCAGAATCTTATGAGTGAAGAGATAGCAAACAAGGCAGTGGAGAACTACAACAAGGATAAGCATGCAATAGTCATCAAAGGCACCACAGTGAGTGCTAACAAGAAGGCCCTGAGCAGGAAGCTGGGTAATCCTGCAAAGACAAAAGGTCAGGCATGGACACCTAAAATGGTAGTCTAATTTTTGGGCAAGTCAGAGGAAGAGGTGGATAAAAGGAAGAAAGGAGCCTAGGACATACCCACACAGCACCTAAGGAGCACAGTAAAATGATGAAATTTGTAGCCCAGGCAGTATATCTAAAAAGGATGACAAGTACCTGCCAGAGCAGGTGTTTATGGATGCAGCGAGTGTATTTCAAAGAGGCCAATGTGACTGGGCTAAGCTGCTGAAGAAAGTTATGGCCACCCAGATGACCAACATAAAAGATAAGGGGCAAAAGCTATATACATGTGCACCCATTTGGCAAGAGCTTTATTAGCAAACGCTAAACAAGCAAGGAGTAAGGAAGCAACCCCAGAGATCTAAAGACTCCAACAAGGAGGATGTGCCAGGGCAGCCAATGAAAAAGCCCAAAGTAACCATGAAGCCACCCCCTCTGGTGGGAACCAGTGGGAACCAGTAAAGAGGGAACCAATGGGTCCTCATCAAGTGCTAAGACGGGGGCACTCGCTATGCTCCAAGGCCTTAAAAAGCAAGGAGCCAATCAGCAGCCACGGGATGCCCAGGCAAGTTTAAAATTTTTTATTGGCAATTAGATGGCCTCACTCAGTAAATCTCAGACACAACCCAGAATGAAGGAGGCCAGTCAGAAGGAAACAGAGTAGAAAGCGGAGAGCCTTGTGAAGGAGGATGAGGACACCAAGGGGCATGAAGGTCTCTAGGAGCCCCAATTAATGAAGGTTTGGGAGGGATTTTGAAGATAGTTTCACTGGCCATACCTATCAAATCCACGAAAGTGGCAGAAGCGTGCGGACTGCCATTCAAAAGAATCACAATGATGACTTTGAGCCAAAAAGAAGAGGACCCAGACAGAGAGTGTATGGTGGCCATTGATACTTTAGCTCTTTAGGTACAACACATGGGTCAAAGAGCCATGGGAGCTACTTCAAAGCCCCAAGCCAACAGGGAGAGAGAGGAGTTGGAAAAGAAAAATGAGGCTTTGGAGGAGTAGTTGCTTAAACTGAGGAACAATGTGGATGACCAGCATAAAGTTATATCAAGTTGGGAGGAGAAAGTGGTCAAGAACCAAAAGAAAGGTGAGGAAGGCAGAAACTAAGGCTAAGGAGGAAGCTAAACAATGCAAAGCAGCAGCCCAACAGGAGGCCTCTAAGGCCAAAGACTGCTTGCATCATTTTAATCCGGCAGTACTGCTACAACTCCTTGAAGACATACAAACATTGCCAGACAAGGGGATATGGCTTGGGGGGGGGATCAACTTAAAAGCTTCATGGAGAATGCACTGGAGATGATAGATCAACAAAGCCAGTAGGCTGCTCACAAAGCAGAATGAGAGCCAACCAGAACCACCAGACCAGCAGCCCATTGATAAAGAGGAGGAAAAAGAAGATCAAGAGGAGGATAAACCCAGCAACAGCAAAAACTTTGATGATGATGATGAGGACGGTGATGGGGGAGGCAGTGTGACTAAGGGGGAACAGGGAATGTTGGCACCACCCCAGAGGAGGAGGATGGCAGAAGAGAGGAAGACAAGGAAGAGGAGAAAAGGGAGGAGCGGGGTCAGAAAGGGAAGGGCCAAGAAGAAGAGGAACAAAGAGAGTCAGGCCAAGAGGACCCAAGAGAAAATAGATTGGAGGAAGAGGAAAGAAGAAAGCAAGCGGATAACTAGTATGAAAAGAAGGAGTGGGTCCCCAACTTAATCAAAATACTGGCAGCAAAGCACAGGGAGCTCAAAATTTACAATAGAGATGTCAAGCTTAGCAAAATTGCCAATCAAGATCTCAAGTATGAAGAAAAGTTGGCTGAGCTGAAACATATTATAAAGAATTTTTTTCCAGAAGTGGTCAAGGCAATGTCCACATGATAAGACCAAGCGCCAACTACCCACACATCTAGCGTGCATTCAATGGAAACCCCACCAAAGGTCATACCAACAAAGGAAATGGGACCAAGGGTAGGGCAAACGACATTCAGTCCGGAGAGCCTAGCTATGGATGTGGAGTTGTTACTAGGGGATAGACCTAAGTACTTGTGCATGGAAGACTGCAAATGGGCCTTAAGAGAAATCACACGCCTAGCACGACTATCAAGGGAGGAGTTAGAGTAGGAATTCGAAGAATTGCAAATACCTCCAAGACCAGGTAACATAGAAATTTGGGAGAAGTGTCTCATCAAGATTAGCGAGGTACTTAGGTGCTAGTATAGGCTAGCCAAAGAGGAGGTGCACTTCATTGAGGTTTGTGTGGAGAAGCTCCTAGACAACCCTATGCTTTTGTATGCCATAGCACCTCCTTAGGAGGCTTTACCCAAATTTTACCTAGTGCTCTACCCAGGCATCATAGAAGTAGCAGATGGTGAGGAGTATGTAGTACTGTGGCTGAAGAGTTTCTCAAGTGGGGAACACAAATGGAGGAAAATTATAAAGCCATGGAGCAGATGTTGCACATCCATGAGAGCTTAGAAGGGGTATTTAAGGATATATTTTTAGCTTGGACCAGGCATCAGAATGCATTAATCAGATTATGCAACAATCTGCTCCAGCATCATATCACAATTCACAGGTTACCTCCAAAGAAGCATGAGACTGGCAGCATGGGACTAGATGTGCAGTGCTTAGCTGAGAGGTTGTTGAAGGCAAGAGTGGAAACGCAATAGTCAGTGTATGGTACTTGGTTAGCCACTGCATACTGATGTACTCAGCTAGCCAGAGCTTGGCTAACCCACATGAATTGGAGTACACCACAGGAGGTAGATAAAAATGCACATGATTGCATATTTTTTTAAAAATGAAAGCTCTTGAGGTGTGTGCATCAGTCAAGCCCTGTGAAGAAGGGATAGAGATTAGGGAACAAATGATCAGGCAACAAGGGGAACCTCAGTAGCTTGCAATAGGACTTCACCCAGGTGTGACAAGCAGGAGCTCCAAAATGTCATAACCAAGTTTAAGGAAAGCCAGGATGCTGAGGCCAGTAAAAGAGGAGCAAAGTTACTGGCAAAGTGGGGGGAGGGGGGGGGGGGGGGGGGGGGGGGGG
>JAWWVC010000002.1:0-29789 GCA_033807815.1 Rumohra adiantiformis | reverse complement strand
TAATTCATACACCAATAGAGAAAGATATTGCACAGAGATAAAACACAGCATTGCCATTTCATTATCCATCAGAATCAGAATACGTGCGTACAAAATTCTCCTCTAAACACACCATCTAACACGAGAATAGCAATTATGAATTGAAACGCCACAAAAAACTCCTTCTAAAGACTTGGCGCGAAGCCTTTCCTGACGACTCTTCGAATCTCAAATCCGATTTTCCAAAAAACACTTCCTATGACATATCTAAGATGCAACTAAGATGACTTCTACACTTGTCATTTGAAAATGTCACCACAGCTTGTCAACAAAATAGTCATCTATAAATTGTCATCCACATGCACCCCCATGCTAGCCCTAAACATCAACACATTAGCCAAGCTAGCCCTAATGCTCTCTTCAACTTTACAACTGTATTCAAACTCTTGTAGATTTGCCACATGCACTTAGAAGTTCTAGTTGATAAATGCATGTATTGGACTACAAATGGTAAAAAATGCTCCATGGTGAGAATCACAAAAGCCTTAAACAAAAGATATGACCCAAATCTTCTAGTGGCAGGAATCAAAGAAAACATCATTTTCTCAACATCACTATATCCTTTTTCAGGTAGGGTCATGGTCTTACTAGCAAAGCAAATGGGTTGCATATAGAAAGTATTGTCATCTTTTTGCAAAAGCACAACCCCAAAAGCATCATCTCATATACTTGGACATACATACAATGTTTCCTCCCATTGAGGGGCCTTTATGATACGCAATGAACTCAACACACTCTTCACCTTAGCAAAATCATCTTCATGCATGTTTTCCCACTCTTTGTAGCCTTGAAAGAAGTTGAGAGAGTAGGTGGATAAATCAAGCAAGGTACCTAACCTTTTATAAAAAGGTTACCAATTGCCTTGCAATGGAAGGTGGGGGAAAAGCCAAAATGTCTCTTATCTTAGATGAATCTACCTCAATCCCATTCTCTGAAATGACATGTCCCAATAATGTCACACTTGTTTGAGCAACATGACACTTCTCTAGGTTCAATTTTTCACTTAAAGCATGCAATGTTTCCAACCCCTTCTCTACTTCAGCACAATGAACCTCTCGTCCATTATAATTGCAAAAATCATCAATAAAGAAACAAATGCATGACCCAAAAAATGGCTGAAAAACAAACTTCATAAACCTTTGGAATGTTGCTAGTACATTTGTCAACCCAAATGGCATGACCCTATACGTAAAACAACCCCAAGGAGTTATGAAAGTTGTTTTAAATTGGTCCTCCTTAACAATCCAAATTTGGAAATACCCAGAGTATCCATCACAAACAGTGTATCTCTCGTGCTTTGCAACCTTGTTGAGAATATTGTATTGAAATGGGAGGGGAAAATGATCCCTTTGAGTGGCTATGTTTAACGGTTTATAGTCTACACACACTCTCCACTTACCATTTTTCTTTGGTGCCACGACCACAGGTGAGACCCACTCAAAATTCTCTACTGCATAAATGAAACCCACCTTAAGTAATTTATTAACCTCAGCCAAAAGTTCATTTCTTTGCACGACTTTCAACCTTCTTAACTTTTGTGCTACCAATTTACTAGCCGATCTCAACTCAATGCGATGCTCAATAGCATCTACGCCTCTTATTTGTGTATAATTTGTGATGAACAAATTTGGGTATTTTTTCATCATGGTTAAGTACTCTGTTTCCTCTTCCAAAGTTAAGTCCTTAGCCAACATCCCCCTCAATCTCTCATTCAACTTGTTTTCCTCTTTCTCCCTCTCCAATGTCCCATCATCTCTTGTTTCAATGTTCCCAAAGGTCAAACCCATTGCATCCAATGAACTACTCTCCTCTTCATAAGAGGACCCTTCATCACTTTCTGAAGTAGAGTAGGTGCTACTCTCTTCATCTGCTGTGGTCTCATATCTCACATCAACTTCCCTCCCTTTCCTCATGTCGTATGTGATTCTTTGTGCTTGTTTACCTTTTGTTCCCTCAGGCTTCAACACCAACATTTTGGCACCCCATTTTTGGTCGGCCCTCATAGCAATCAACCATGGTCTCCCTAAGATGATAGGATAGCCCTCCCCTCTGGTTGGAATAACATACATGTCTACTTCAATCTCAATGTCACACACTTTAATTTTAAGATCATGAATCACCCCAGCACATTTAATGCTAGAGTTGTTTGCTAATCTTACCGTAAGTTGGGAAGGCATATCCACCTCTAATCTAAGCCTCTGCATCAAATGCTTTATCATTACACACATTTGCGCTCCTCCATCAACATACACATTTGTTACCTTTTGCCCCTTTACCCATGCAATCATGATGGGTACCACATCACTCTTGGCATTGGCCCTAACTATCCCAATAGACTTTAGAAATCTTCTCTTTGATGTTCTTGTACTTGAAAGCTTAGACCATTGCTTCCTAAGACTTGGTGATAATTCTAGCAATTGTGGATAGGTGATGTTTGGTTTTTGAGTCCGTAGGTCTTCAGCCAAATCATAAGATTCATGTCCCCTACCCATTGGAAAGTCGTTGATTGTTATCTTCCTTCTACTCTTTTTCACTCTCCTAGGCTTCTTACTTGACTCTCCCTCCCTTGCTGTCTCTTTTCCTTCTTGTCTACTCTCCCCTGGCTCACTTTCATCCTCACTTGCATGGTTCCCCCTTGTTCTCTTAACTGTGGGAATTATCTCAAAATTAACAGACTTCTCTTTCCCTCTCCCCTCCCACGTAATCACATTTACTATGGCATTGGACCCAGGTGGTGTTGATGCGGGTGTTGGAATTGGTGGTATCATAGTGGGTGGATTTGGAGCTAGAATCGGTGCTGGAATTCGTGGCTTAGGGTAGATGGGCCTATTTACGGGCATAGATCCTCTTGGTTTCCTCCTAGGATATGGACAATTATACATGCCATGCCCGTCCTCACTATAGTTGTGGCAACAATAGGCGTGGTTTTGTCTTTGTTGCCCCCTAGGGTTTGGTTCTCTTGGAGCTTTTGGTCTTTGCATCAAATTAAGGGTTAGGTGTTCTAATTGACGGGTGTGTCTAGACAAGGTTTCCTCTAGAGAATTACCCATAGGTGGTAAATTTTGTGCGGTTGGGGTGGTTTGTCCCTCATGCATTCCCTCTTCCCTTACGTGCTCTCTCTCATTTCTTTCCTTTTGGGCTTGGTACTTAAATTTTCTCTCTTTCTCTTGTGCAATCCTAAGTGCATCCTCAAAGGTGTGCGGGAACTTGACCTCTACGTTTTCTCTAAATGGTGCAAAGAGACTAGCCACAAATTGATCTCTTTTGAGAAAGGCTAGGGTTGCTTGGTTGATAGCCAAATATCTCTCCCATTGTGCCCATAGGTCCTAAAATTTGGACTCATAGTTGGATTTTTTAGAGGTGGTTGATTGTTAAGATTCATGAGAGTTTTTTTAATTTTTTATAAATAATTTTTAGAAATGAGAAAAACATGGGAAAATCAAATTAAATTCAAAGAAACAAAAACACACAAATCACTTCCATTCATCCAAGTATATACAAAATTATAAATTGAAGGTCTTGAGTTCAATCCTCAATGGGGACACCACACTTGTGAGAGCAAAAGTTGATTTGGATGGCCGTAACACCCAAACTAATTCCCAAAACCCACAAGGGAACTATGGAGGGAAAAGGCCTAGTGCCAATAGCCAAGGAGGAGAAGGGAGGCACCACCTAGCAAGGATGAGGATGCGCTAGGACATGACTACCTTTGGGCTCTTGCACTAGCCATTCATAGTCCACAAGCTTAAAGAGTCCCACTCAAAAAATGGAGAGGATTAGGTATTAGCTAGACTCCTGTTAGGGTAATTCAATGCATGGTGGATGCATCAATTAGTTAAGAAACTAGCAAAAGTGAGTGAGAGAAAGAAAAGATTTTTCATTTCCAAAACCATCTCCAAATGGATTTCTTTCCTAAAAGGTAGCGGAATGTTATTTGCTATAAAAATGTGTATGGATGCTAGTTGGGGCATGGTATGCTAACCTTATTGATCAGTTCTTAAGGTCTTGACTCCTTTGGTGCATCAAATGTGTGCATATCAAGCAAGCCATGATTCTTAATGCAAAAAATCAATACTGGACTTTAGTCAAAAATAAAAAATAAAAAATTGATTCTTAATGCAAAGTGGAAATCAACTAACTATGCCTAAATATGAACAAGACTATTGAGAGCAAACATTATCAATTGCAAAGAGTTTTAGAAGTTAAGAGAAAAGCTGTATACTTTAGCATTGATATTAATGGATCAAAAATAAAGAGAAGATACACATTATTTACAATTTCTTGGCATAATGAAAAGATTTGGAGCTGCTTAACAACTTGGATGAATGAAATTGAATTGCAAGGCTCCATACCTTGTTGCGTGTTGTTGAAGCTAGTGTCTTAAGCATTTATTTCCCTATGAGCATGATAGTAATAGAGAGATTCATACATACATGGAATAATGATATTGAAATGCTAGAATAATAGATAGATGGATGCGTAATTAATATGAGATGATGGAGCTAGAAGTGAGGTTAGAGCTATGGCATGATCAAGAGTAGAGTCTTTTTCACATAGCATGTAAGGAGAGGTTTGGCGCTAAAGGAAGGTCTTAGAGGGTTAGAGGGCATAGAAGAGTGATTGGCATGGTAGAGTTAGAGGCTTGGAATCCCTCCTTTTTTTGCTCCATAAGGGGGGTCTATATACACTTTTGGGGAGGAGACAAGGGGGAGACAAGGGGGGTTTATATACACATTTGGGGAGGAGACAAGGATGCCCACCCCCACATGGATTGGGGCCATGGAAGGAGGTGATGACAAAGGGTTTTAGAGGTTTTTCCTCTCTTTATGAAGAGAGAATAAAGTCCACTTGATTATTGTAGAAGGAATGCTTATTACAAAGGTTGAAAAAAGACAAAGAAGTAGATGAAAACTCTAGGAATGTAAGGTTGTGAAAAATCTGTTGTAGGGCAAAGTTATCACCTATTGTTAATGTAGAATGTTGCCTTGTGAATAGAAGGTAAGCTCTCTAAAACTCCATTTATTTGGCTAGGAAGGAGATTCAAAGGAGGAGAGGAATCTGTATGTGTATGTGTGGCTAAATAAAGATGGTGAGATAGGCTGAAAATGAGAGCATAGTATGAAAACTAAAGGCATTTTTTAATTTGAAGTTTTTTTCTTTTTTCTTCTCTTTTCTTTTCCTTTTTTCTTTTTTGCATGCGCGGGAGGGAGGTTACAAATCTTGGAGGACTAGTCCAAGAACAAAAGTCTCTCAAAGAGGTTCCACCTATGCCAACTTGGTTTGCTTGCATTAGCATGTGTCAAAATTCTATGGCTCACTGTTTTGGCTAAGCATGCATTTTCTTTCTTCATGATGCTATGCTTATCTTGACTAGTATTAAAAACATGTACACAAGTATGCATGTAAGATGAATAGTCAAAAAAAATGAGATAATGCTTACTTATATGGCTTGGCCTTCATAATAATGGGCTAGTGCATGCGTGATGGTGCTCAAGTATGAAAAATATTGTGATAAAGTGTAAAAGTGCTCGAGAAAATGTGAAAGATGTTAAGGATAGAGCATTGAATGATGTGCTTGTGCATGGCAAGGTGGTGATAATGTGGAAAACTTGTGGTGGCTAAATTCCTTGCTTCAATGCTACTAACTTATGTGTCTTGAGTATTGTAGGCAATAATGAATGTTTTTAATGCAATTTGTATTGCAAGCAATGATGCACAGTCTAGAAAAAATCACAAAAATATAGAAATATTTTTTCACAACTACAACTTAGGTATGTTAATTCTTTATCTTAAATACTTTGCTAAATACAATATTAAAGGACTAAATTAATTATTTCTTGAGATCCTTCCTATGCATGTTGTCCTCCCAAATTTTTTTTACTACTTTAGCAAAGATCCTCCATCTACTCTTTTAATCAATTGCTCTAAAAAAGATGACCTTTCTCTTGCAATTCTATTGTGTATGTTACTCATGCCTTTTGACAATTAAACTTTGTAATGAGTACAACACTTGCATGTTTGACCAATCAATATGAGTTTACAGTGTTTCTAAGATCTCTTTCTAACTTGACAAAGAAAGTGTGTAATAATGTTGAGGATGGTATGTAACATAAATATATTTTTCATAAAGTTTCCAATACAACTTCTTTGTTGATAGATCTTACCATATTAAGTGTCTCAAAACCGAGAAGAACTATTATAAGGATGCGTCTAAAAGAATGGTTTATGGGTGCGGTAAGTGTTATGAAGATCATTGTACACTCATGGATTTTGGATAGTTGAGGTAACCAAGCTATGTATGGAATGTGAATGAGAAGCTATGTATGGAATGTGAATGAGAAACTATGTATAAAATGTGAATGAGAAACTTCCAAAAGTGAGCATTGTTAATAAGTGTGTGTCTAAAAGAATTCAATATCCCTCAATGTCCATCAAGGTAGGCAAGATATGTATATACTAAAAAGTGTGTGGCTAAAATAATAGTCTAGGGGCTCAATTTACATCCATCCCCATTGACATATTCAAAGCTTGCTAGCTAGTGCCGTCAACAACACTTTTGGGATAGCCACATTGCATGCGCGCTTGGACTTGGGAATTGGTAAGAGAAGCAAAATTGCCCATCTTGACCATAACACAAACAAAGTTAGTAAAAAGAGATACTTGGTCAATGGCATAGCCAGCCACTTGGTGGTGGGTGGTGCCAAGTCCAAAGTAGAGGACTTGGTCAGAATGGAGAGGACCTTGATTATTGACAAGGTTGGAGTAGTAGCAATTGTCAAAGAGGATAGGAAACACCACATGAAGGTTGAAAAGGCGTCGTTGGCAGCATGAGCAGCATGGCATGGGCAAGAGAGGGATTCACTATAAAGAGGATGCAAGGGCAGTGGGGTCCTAGGCAGCTGGAGGCATGCAAGGGGCAAATGTGGTATTGTTGGCATAGCCAATGGTATGACCATTGGATAGTACCATCATGTCACTATAGCAAAGAGGCCCACATTGGAAAAGTTGGGCACCAAGTCATTGAAGTTGAATTTTAAGCTCAATAGCATCTGGTTGTTTGGTGAGGGAATGAGTGGAAAAGAGGCTGTAGTGCCGATTGAGTAGGGCGCAATTAGAAGGGCCACCACTCTGCACATGAAATTTCTATGAGGGTGTCTCCCATTAAAAATGCTTTTCTCTTTAATAATTGAGTGAGATTGTGAGAGATGGAGGTACTTCCCTTCATTTTAAAAATAAGTATGAGAGAGAAAATGACACTTGTCAATAATTACACTTGTCATTTAAAACATGTATCAATGAGAGAGCCAATGAAACTTGTCATACAAAAACATATCAATGAGAGAGAAAATGACACTTGTCAATAAAGAAGTGTGAGAAATAGACAATATTATATAATTGCCATTTTTTAATGCATAATACAAACTAGAAGAAGTTATGACTTCTATGCTAATATCATCAATACTCAATAGAGGGTGTATAACTTGGTATGAATATGTATGACTTGGTATCAAAATATAATCCTTTACAAACACATCACACATGCATTCACATCCATACGCATTCATGTTGTAAGGTTTACATGCTAAGCTTGTCTCATAGCCTTGAAAATGTAATGCAAACTTTTCCATAATAAAATTGAGCAAAAATGGATCATAACAGTCTGAAAAACTCCCGCATCCACTCCTTTGTTTTGCAGGTAAGTCATTGCTTGTAAATACTTCCACATTAAAAGCCAACGCTACTAATTGTTCCTTGGGCATGTTTGCATCTTCCCAAGGCCATAATAGTGAGCCGCTTGTGTTGATTGGTGTTTGTTGGAAGTGTCCCAGTCCATATTATTGGCGCCCAAGACAAATTTCAAGGCCACTATAAAGCTTAACATGAACTTTGTAAAGGCATAATCCTCAATGTTAGGAAAAAAATGAGTTTTGAACTTTATCTTCTTCTCTACTTGCTGCTTTGTGTGTGTGTTTACAAGTGTTAGAGAGGAGTGGAGAGGTTGGAGGAGAAAGCAAAGCTTGTGGCTTGCACCTCTCCTAAGCGCGTCCCCTACGCTTGTGGAAAGCTCAAGGTTTGCAATCTTCATTTGAGCAAGCATAAGGTGAGTAACAAATCCCACTTCCCTCTTGTTGTATCATATTAATCCTATGTTAGGTGTTTGTGTGGATGCCTCATAGACACGCATAGCCATAGCCCAAGGTCCCAACAACATACTCCCATGGTTTCTTTTCTTGGCTATGTAAGGAGGTGAAGCCGTAAGGGGGAGTCATAAGCACATATCCCGCATCCACTTTGCCTACATAAGGGGAGGGGGGAAGGAGAAAGTCTTAACAATCACTATATACTTTGTAAAGCCCTTCCATGTTTGTGTTCCCATAGCCACAACCTAGATGAGGGAGGAGGAGAGAGGAGAGCTCTTGTTACCACCCAACCATAAAAAAATAGAATAGACCTAGCCCTAAGTGCCCGTTGGGAAATGAGTTCATAACCCTTAAGAATCCAAGGTCCTCTCCAATTCATGTGGTTGCACTGGAGGTTTAATATACTCAACCAATATTCTAGGATCAATAGCATTATCTTCAATGTACACCCATTTTTGTAAATAGCTTACATGAAAAATTGGGTGAACCCTTGAATTTTTTGGTAGTTGAAGCTTGTAGGCTACTTGCCCTACCTTCTTGAGCATTGTGAAAGGACCACAAAATTGAGGCAACAATTTTGGGATTGGTCCCATCTTTAAGCTTTGTAAATGTTTTGGTACACATAGAAAAAGTAGCTCACCTTTTGCAAAGGTAACTGGTCATCTACTATGAGTATCCGCAAATTTTTTGTAACAATCTTGGGCTTGTCAAATATTACAATGTGCCACCTACAACATATCCATATGATCTTGTAGAAAATCCTTTTATTGATGAATTTTCTCATTGGCTAACCCCATCGTAACAGGTCTCCAAGGCTGAAAGCCATACATAAGCATAAATGGACACAAACCCCAATATTAGATAAAAAGGGAAAAATCTCATTCCCATGAAAAAATTGGGGGGATGGTAAACTCATTAGAAAGTTTGTCAAAAACCTTACGTGGTGTGACATATTGTTAGAGAGCCCTTGAAAAGTAGAATTTGGATCTACAATCTTAAATAAATTTGGATTTCGTATGCTCAAGCTATAGGCAAGATAAGTTTATAAATTTATTCCCATTTTGAAAGCGTTTTTCCACTTTATTCATTATTACTTTAAATCTTATAGTCACATGCTTAGCGCTGTTGTAAGCAGACTCTAAAATGGGCAAATAGTCTTCCCAATTAGACTAATGCTTGCTAACATATGCTTGTAGCATACCCTCAAGAACTTGGTTTACACGCTTGGTCTACCCATCTGTTTGAGGGTGATCAGCTGTACTTAAAGTGAGCATAGTATCCAACTTATGGAATACAGCTCTCCAAAATTGACTATCCAACTTGCAATTGCAATCACTTACTGTATTGGCTGGTAGCCCATATATTTTGTAAATAGTTTGCATGAATAGTCGTGCTAATTTAGGAGTCTTAACTATTTTTTTAGTCAAAAAAAATTCACACATCTTACTTAGTCAATCTAATATTACCCATATGTAATCATGTCCTTAACTAGTAATAGGTATCTTAACAGTGAAATCCATAGATATACTTTCCCACTTGCCATTGGGAATCTCTAAAGGGTGTAAAAGCCCACTTGTCTTTATTTTGGCGTGATTCACCTAAAAATTTTGACAATGCGTGACATACTCATGTAATCCTTATGCATTCCTTGCCACCAAAAATGTCTATGTAAATGTGCATACGTTTTATGTAATCTTGGATTACCTACACTAGGACTATTGTGACATTCATAAAGAATATGGTGCCAAATTTTTGCGTCCTATGGTACACATACTCTATCCTTGTGGAGTAAGTACCCTTGATCAATGGGAAAATTCTTCCATCGGTTCAACTCATCCCTTGAAAGAGGTGAGTCATGAGTGGACATTGCATTGTTTGCACTTGCTGGTGGTGAGGAATCTCTTCTTTGTACCAACTTCCACACTTGCACATGCATTGGGTCATGCTCACATTTACCTTGAAGAAATGCTAGCAAGTCACTTCTCAATTTTGTGAATGAGAGACTTTCCACTTTAGGCATATGGCTTAGAGCATTTGTGACCACATTGTATCAACCCTTGCGATACACTAATGTACAGTCAAAATCTTGAATAAATTTTGCCCATCTAGCCTTTCTTCCTTTTAAATATTTTGGAGATGGTGAACCATTTGATGCTCGCATGATCAAATACCACTTCAAACTAGGCACCATACAAATAATGACGCCATTACTTTAAGTCATGTCCAATTGCAAATAGCTCTTGCTTATAAGTAGAGTAGTTGCATTTTGTGTGATTATGCTTTTTACTTTCAAAAGCCATAGGCCTTCCATCTTAAATCAAATTTGCTCCAAGAGCCGTAGCACTTGTGTCTTGACAAAAAATGGCTTAAGCGGATCAACTACTGCTAAGATAGGTACAAAAGCAACATCTACCTCAATATTTTCAAATTTGGGTTGTTCGTCCTCACCCCAATTGAAAGTACAACCTTTGTCTTTCAATTGGTCGGTCATAGGCACCAAAACTTTTGCATAATCTTCAATGTACTTGTGGTAAAAACCGACTAAACCAAGAAAGATTTGTAACTCTTTTACAATTGGATTGCCTCCACCTTATCAAGATCCATCTTAATTCCCTTGTTGGTTATAATGTGATCAAGACAGTGAATTTATGTCTTGAAAAATTCACACTTACTTTACTTTGCATAAAGTTTATGAGTTTGTAGCAACTCAAAAACTAAACAAAGATGCTCCTAGTGGTCTTCCTCAAAATGACTATAGTCTAAGATATCATCAAGTAAAACAACAATAAATTTTCCTAAATGGGGATGAAAGACATTATTAATAAGTGTCACAAACTTCATTGGAGTGTTAGTTAAGCCAAAAGACATAACTAAAAACTCAAAATGACCAAATTGTGTTCAAAAAGCCATTTTAGGTATATCAATTTCACATGCGCAAACTTGATGATGCCCCTATATTAATAAAATATTGCGCTCCATGAAGTTGATGAAACAAGTCATCAATACGTGAAAGTGGATATTTATTCTTAAAGGTAAGAGTATTAAGCTCATGATAGTCAATGCACATGCACATAGACTCTTCTTTCTTTTTCACCAACAATATGGGCAAAGCCCATGAAGAAGTATTGGGCTGAATAAATTTGTGTTGAGCATAATCCGCTAATTGTTTCTCTACCTTGCTAGCTTCACTAGCATTGAGGCAATACAATGTTTGACTAGCCAATTTACTACCATCCATGAGCGTTATATCATGCCTTATGATACGCTCAGGTGGTAAACCTGCTGGTAAGTCCTTGGAAAACACATCTCTAAATTCAATTATTAACAAATGCATCTTTGCAATAACATTATTTGAAGAGATGAGATATTTATCTTTAGAATGCTAGGATGGGGAATATTCCTTTAAGACTAACAAAGAAAGAGAGTGTGAATGGCTAGTACTTGAACTAGCATTATCAACATTTACTTCAACTTCATTCAAAAACTCATTAGCTACAAGACATGGAGACAAGAAGTAACATAAATATAGACTCTCTAACTCATTATTCTTAGATAAAAAAGTAACTTCAACATTACAAATAGGAGGAAAAGACAGAACCTCTTTCTCTCTAATCAACAATGCATGCACACCATTGTCCTCAAATGCAAGAGTGTTGTGTTGATAACTACGTGTTAGCAAATTACCCAATCCATGTAACCATTCACACCCCAAAACACATCAGCCCTAGACATATGCATCACATGAAAGTCAAGATTCATATAATGTTCTTGAAATTATAACAAAACATCCTTGACTGTTGTATCCCATACATCTTTATCATTCCCATTTATAAGAGAAAAAACATCTAGATGAGAGTTAGGGACCTATGGAAGATGTAATTTCTTAACTAACATATAATTAAGAAAATTATGATTAGATCCATCATCCACTAGTATAGGAACTCAGCGTCCATTGATTGTACCATAAAAACAAAGGAGCCCATAAGGGCCAAAGGTTGTGGCTGCCAAGGGGAGACATGCACAAAACACTCATGCTCAACAACTTGGTGGCACACTTGCATAGCCAAGTACTTGGAATAGGTTTCCAAAGGAAGAAGTTGCACCATGTGCATAGCCTTCACTTTTCCCTTCTTCTTATCAAGCACCTTGCCCTTGAGAGGTGGGCAATCCTTATGCTCATGAAAGCCAAGGAATTGAAACCACAACTTGTCACAATGCGCTCTTGCCAACTCTTTGCTAGAGAGAGGCCCTTTGGCCCCTTTGGGCTTCTTAGATGAATCCTCTTTTGAAGAAACATTGTGCTTTTTTTCCCATTTTTAAATGAATAACATTTAGATGCATTTTTAACTAATAGTTTGTCAAAACTATCATAAAAAATATGTGCACACTTAGAAGCATCCTCTAAAATCTTGGGATATTGTGCCTTCCCCTTGGTCTTGTACTCATCATTCAAGGCACAAAGAAAACCTTTTGAAAATTTTCAAGACCTTATCGCTTAAGAATTATCCCACAATATATTTGACACTTATCCCAAGCCACCCAATTACAATCTAGCTCATTTTTGGGAAGCAACTCCTTCCTAAAACTACTTAGGACCGTGCCTAATTACTTGGGTACTCTGCCACTTTAAGACTCATCCACCACTTTTAGGCCTTGCCTTCAAGCAATAAAATTGTCTCAAGAGCACAAATATGGTCTAGGGTATGCCGCCGCAAGGTATGTAGTAAGTCAATCCACTTAAGAATAAAAGTATTGATGACAGCATCCTTATTGCATTGCTTCTCTTCCCCTTTAAACCCTAGAGGTTTCATGTTCTTAAACATGCTATACATGTCAAGAAAAGGACAAGAAGCTTTTACTTCAACATTGAGGTTATGTTTGTCATTAGAGGGGGCTCTACAGCACCATCCTTGGCTGTGGACACTCCCAAAACACCCAAAGTACAACTATGAACAAACGCATTCAAGAGATCTGTCGATTATCATAGTCATATTTTTGTTCATGGTAGCTAGTTGAGTTTTTGAGTGCGGCCATGTGGGTAACTAGAAAAATTATATCATGCAAGTCCACAAAGCTATGATCATCTATTTTTGGATCATCATGCATGCATGTGTGCATCTATGTGCTCATCTTCATTGTGCTCCATATGCGCATCATGCATGTCATGCGGAGGAGAGGACATGATGTGAAACATGAATTAGAAAGCAAAAAAGAGTACCATATACTTGTAAATAAGGGAAGATTCAATTTGTTGGATGTGGATTGATTCCAAGAGCATGCCTATATTGCATATCATTGCATGTCAATGATCAATGCATGTAGCGTACTAATTGTAAGAAGAAGTCGTCAAATCTTTAAATAGTAACTTTGCAAGCATCATCAAGTCTTCAAACATGCAATTTATGCTTCATTTATGCATAAGCAAGCTTGCATGTACTTGCATGTAATTTGCATGTAGTTTGCATGTATCCAAATTGAAGTCGTTGCAAAACCTAGACTCAAATGATGTCAAAATCTATGCCAAAACACATGCAAACAAGTTGTGGGTTCAGTACCTAGGCTCAAGGCATGTAGAGGAACATATGCAATCAGATATTTCACTCTTTGGGGGTCATCTCTATGAAATTGTGCTTTCATAAACAGCACTTAGAAAATAGCAATCATGACATAAAACCATAACACATGTGTGTATTGACTCCTAACAATCAGAATATGTATATAAAAACCCTTATTTGGGCATGGAACATAACACAAAGGCACTCAAGAATATGCAATCCCAGCAAAATACCATGATTTTAAGGCATCAAAACTTAGATTAGGACATGGAGAACACTTACTTTGTAGTGATAATGGAAGAAATTAGAACACTGAAAAGGAATGGGAGATCCAAAAGCACCTTATCCTCACACACAGCAAGTAGAGAGACTACACATGTGCCTTCTTTTAGAGTTAAAGTTATCTTCTAGCTCCTAAGTGGTTGATATTTATACCTAGGACTTTTAGTCAAGTTACAATGCACTTTGGGTTTTCTTACTTTGTACTTTGGGTAAAAAATGTGAATATTGCTTTGGAGCTTTTATGAGTAAAACTATGAAGAAGCAATACCAATGTCAAAATCAAATGACCTACGGTAGCCGTATCTGCTTTGTCTTCTTAGCTCATCCGCTCCATCTTCTCATTTATGGTGGTGGCTTTGCTCCTTGCTCTTGATCTTTTAAAAAAGGCGTGAAATCAAATGCTAGTGTTTAAGAGTCTCACCTTTTCTTTCAATTCAAAGTAGCCTTTGGGGCTTGCTCTCAAAGAGAAAAAAATGAACATAATCAATCATAGATGCAAGGATCTTAAGAGGTCATTCTCACAGGAGTTCCTTCTAAGTAAGAAAATGAAGCATAAGGGATTGTCCTATATGATCTTCAACAAGCTATAGTACTCCAAAGAGGTGTCTCACAACTCATTTGGAACCAAGGCCAAGCAAGGGCTTTTTCACATGGATTACACGGTTAAGCTATTCAAAATGGGTGCATGGCATGAAGTAGTGGACATGGGAGCATCATATGGGTTTGAGAAGCTAAATAATATCACAAAAATTTGAAAGTTAATGAATGGGTCAAACTTGACAAGCATGCAAGAAACTTTTATTTTTAGCACATGCACCCTCCATCCCTATATAGAGCATCATTGTCCATAGCTTCAATTGCCTTTTGTGCCACTTTTCTTCAAGCCTTTTGTGCCACTTTTATAAATACCTTCTAAGTAACTTCTTTAATGCCTTTTAATCCATTCCCTTGAGCTATGAGGACCTTGATTCATTTTGTGGAGCCAAATTACTTCTAATTGTGACCTACACCCTTGATGCTAGAGTTTGTTTCTTGTAGATTTGTTTATGATGGGATGTTGCTTGTTGACGATGCCCATGTTTAAGGTCTAGTTTTTTATCTTTTCATAAAAGTATAGACTTTTAGAAAGAATAGTGTGTGTGCATGTCCATTGAGGTGCTTTCCAAGCATAGCTCCCTGTAACTTCCTTGTGAGCTTGCAAACAAATTAACACTTGCATGTTGAGCCACATTTCTTTGTACTTAGTGTATGAGAGCTGAGGATGATGTCTTATGTGATTTTTGAGCTGGCTTTTAATGCAGATTTATTTACAAGCAAGGGCTTACTCGCAAAAAAAAGTAGTGGATGTGGGATTTTTTCAAACTATTATGATCCCTTTGTGCTAGGTTTCATAATTGACAAGTTTGCATTACATTTTCAAAGCTTGAAGATAAGCTTAGCATATAAACCTTATAGCATGAATGTGTGCTCTTTATGGATGTGAATGCATGTGTCATGCGTTTGTAAAGGAGTATATTTTGATACCAAGTCATGCATATCAATACCAAGCTATACATCGTCTATTGAGTGTCAATGAGGCTAGTATAGAAGTCATAACTTCTTCTAAGTGGTATTATGCATAAAAAAGTGGCAGTTATGTAATCCCGTCTATTGACAAGTGTTGACAAGTTTCATTTTCTCTCTCATTGATATGTTTTTGTATGACAAGTGTCATTTTCTCTCTCATTAATAACTTTTTGCATGACAATTGTGACTTGCACAGCCTCCAAGATTATAGAAGGATCTCTCTACCATTCTCCACCCAACCGTAATGATGAAAACTTACTGTGGAGAGCCAAACCTATAAAAGCAAAAGCTAAGGTTAGTGAGATAGAAGCAAGTATAGAAAGGCAAAAACCAACACAATCATATATTTAGCTTGTCAGGGAGTTATCTCAAGGGACTAAGAAGTTAGAAGATTTTCCAAATGTTCTAATGCAATTCAAGGGCCAAATGCAAGGCTTCAAGAAAGGAAGGGAAATATATATATGCACCTTAGAAGGAAGCTTAGCAGCCATTCAAATCACAGCTAATATCAAGCAAACTTCTAAAAGCTTCCCCATAAATCAAGACTTTGCTTTGGAAGCCAAAATAAAAAAATTCAAAGGCCTGCTCATTAATTATGCATAAAACCAACCCCCTTATGCTTTTGATAACCTAAAGACACTCCTCCAAACAAGAAGTGAAAAATTATAGCTTGGCAGGTTAGGACTAGCTCAACCTTTTTGCAAGTGTAGGGGATGTGCTTAGAAGGAAAGCCGCAAGCTTTTCCTTCTCCTTCAATCTTTCCACTTCTCTCTCACACTCCAAAACACACACAAAAAGCAGCAAGTAGAAAAGAAGTGAAAGCTCAAAACACATTTTCTGCCTCACACTGAAGATTATGCATTTACAAAGTTCATATTGAGCTTCAAAGTGGCCTTGAAAATTGGCTTACTTGCAAAAGAATGTAGTGGATGTGGGATTTTTAAAATTGTTGTGATCCCTTTGTGCTAGGTTTCATTATGATTAATTTTGCATTACATTTTCAAAGCTCTAAGATAAGCTTAGCATATAAACCTTATAGCCTGAATGTGTGCTCTTATGGATGTGAATGCATATGTCATGTGTTTTTAAAGGAGTATATTTTTATACCAAGTCATGCATATCCATACCAAGTTATACACTATCTATTGAGCGTTGATGATGTTAATATAGAAGTCATAACTTCTTCTAGTTGGTATTATGCATAAAACAGTGGTAATTATGTAATCCTATCTATTTCTCACACTTCTTTATCAAAAAGTGTCATTTTGTCTCTCATTAATATGTTTTTGTATGACAAGTGTCATTTGCTCTCTCATTGATAAAGTTTTGTATGACAAGTGTGACTTTCACAGCCTCCAAGATTATAGAAGGAGCTCTTCACCATTCTCCACCCAACTGTAATGATGCATTCTAATTCTAGCCCTAGTTTAAGTTTCCCCACCCATACGCATCCACACACATGCCCTCAAGCGTCCACGCCTACACCTACGGATAGCATCCCTCATACCCTAAACCCTCAACATTGTAGTATCCTTGGCATGTGCTCCCACTAAGCCAAGCCCGCCATGCATGCCAATAAAGATCTCAAACTTCCATTTGTATATACATAACATTACTCCCCCAAGAATTCCCTTTTGAAAAGAACTTTTCTCCGTGAAAACAAGACCAAGTTGGCTAGTGTAGCATACTTGTCCCAAGTTGAGGCTCAAGCAGTCCACTTAACCAAGAATCCTCTTAGGCTCTTGTGGAATTGTTTGACTTCAAGCAAAGCAACAAGGAAAAGAATGCCCACAACATTGTTGTTGGTGTACTAGAGATCTATCTAGCAAATCTAGTATAGAAAGCACATTGCCAATCTTGAAAGTATCATGTAAGTCCACAATACCATTGAAAGTTCTATTCTTGACCAATATAATGTTTGCTAAGAGACCATAGAGAAGGTAGGAAAAGCTGCACCATCATGTGAACCTATGGATAACTTTCTAGAGTGAATCAAAGCTTCAATTTGCTCTAGGTAAATCAACACTAAAGTCACAGAAAAATTTTCCACTTACCCGTAGAAATATCAAAGGGATTCAACAACCTATGGATAACTATCTAGAGTGAATTAGAGCCTCAATTTGCTCTAGGAAAATTGACACTAAAGTCATTGAAAATTTTCTAGCTTACCCATAGAAGTATCAAAGGGAGTAAACATGCCACCTACTCCTAGGTGCTTAGATGTATTGACCTTATAGTGCTTACAATAAAGCACCCAATGTAGGATATCCTTATATACATGAGGCCAATAAAATTGTCACTTGACAAGTGCATAAGTTTAATGAACCTTGGAATATCTCGCACTAAGATTGTTGTGACTTCCTTAAATGGGCCCCCAAGTCACTGTCCAATGGCAATGTTGTGAGATGAGAAAAAGAAGAAAACCCCTTTGCCTCTACAGCCACTCCCCCACAACTTTGGAAAACTTTACAACAATGAAGGCACCAACAAGCTTGGGAATTTCTTTATAATTTAGCTATGGCATAAACCCATAGCAAGATCTATGTATTTAATGAAGAAGACCTATTGTTTCTTTACAAAAACATGAAGAGAGAGGGAATATGCTCCACTATCATGCCTCCTAGTCAGCTACAAAGCACACCAAAAGGGGCTATAATCCACACAATCCTCTTGTGCATTCAATTGCAAGCACAAGGTGTCATTTTGGGCACTCAACTCAACCCCAACCCTATCCTCAAAGCATGTGTAAGAATTTGAGACTTGATCAAGTAGAGGCTATTCCCTTCAGAAATTGATAAAATTGATGCCTCGAATGCATTTGAAACATGCCAAAACCTTGAGACAGAGTTTTGGGTTGCATAATTATGAGTCCATATGAGAAAGTTGAGGCAAAGTACACAATAGAATCCCCTATTTTAGAGCCATGACTTCCTTCACACCCACACACTTGCTTCCACACCCTATTTTCTAATATTTTCATATCTTTTCTATCGAGCACCTTCACACACCTTTTTGGACATTTTTTTGATCTCCCAAATGCTCCAAAAGTCTCTTTGAGTGGCTATTGCATCTTCAATTCCCTTCCACATCTATCATGTACACCTTGCACTTGTCTTTTTGCATACGCATCTTCACTTGTCTCATCCTTGCACATGCAACCACATGAAGTGGACCACTCTTAGTCCTCATGATGACCTTTTCATCATAATTCATTGAAAATGGCCAACCGTGTATGACTTCATTTGACATCACATACAAGACTTGAAATTCACATTGTACTATTTTCATGCTTACGCCCATGCCTTACTCATCAATCAACCATGCGTGAAGCTTCCTTGTGATGCTACACATGCTCTTGGACTAGTTTTATTAAAAAAACAAAGGCAACACCATTGAAAATAACAAAAATGTACATAATGCATGTTCTCGCCTCTATGTACGCATGTGGGCCCCACCAAATATCAACCCAAGGGATATGAGCATCCATTTGTTTAGAAATTCATGCATTTTTTATGTACACATTCTCAAAGAAAAATTACTAAAAATGGCCTAACATAGTTTGCCCATCCCCTCATTCATGATCAGCACAACAAGGAGAGAGATGAAGCTTGCCGCATCAGCTATCACCACAGTGTCATTTGACTTTGCCTCATCTTCATGAATTTCATCCTTTAACACCATCATTAATTAGGCATGATAATTCTTATGGCAAAGACGGTTCACTCTTAATGCATGTAAACCACCATCAAGGTTATCTAGCTGAAAAGTGCCATTCACAAAACATTCTATCACCTTGAAGGGACCCTCCTGCTTGACTTGGAATTTCTTTTGGAATGCCTTATCCAATTTGCTATTGTAATGCAATACCAAGTCACCTTTTACAATATCCTTGCTCTTGATTTTAGCATTCACCTTAGCTAAATATTTGTCTTGCATCCTTTTGTAATGCTCCAATGAGACCATCCTGTCCAATTGCACTTGTTGCATATACATAAGCCTTTTTGTAAATTCATCTTTTGGTTCATCCACAAGCTTATCTAACATTAATTCATAGCAGGAAACTCCACTTCCACACTCAACAATGCTTCTTTACCATATACCAAATTAAATGGAGTGAACCTTGTACTTGAATTAACCAACGTCATATAGGCCCACAGTGCACTGGGCAACTCCGAATCCCAATTCCTCCCTTGATGCTCTCTAACCTTGCAAAGAGTTTGCACACGCTCCCATTTAAATAATTCAATGAGGCCATTACATTGGGAAAGTATGTGGTGGTATACTTGAGCCTAATCCTCATTTTGTTGCATACATAAGTAACCAACTTAGCCCTAAATCCTAGCCCTTGGTCAAAAATCAACTCAAGTGGTATTCAAACTTGCAGCATATGTCTTCATACACAAATTTGGCAACATCCTTTACACTAATCTAATTCACTAATCTAGCTTTTGCCCACCTCAAAAGATAGTCCACTGGAGTCAAAGTATAACTCTTGCCTCTGCTTGTGATAGGCAGTGGACCCGCAGCATCAATCCCCCATTTCTCAAACACATCAAATGCCAAGATGGTTTTACGTAACTCTGGCATTACCACTCTCTTACCAAATGAATGGCACTTCTTGCAAGAAGTACACCAATGATGAACATCCTTCTAAATACTGGGCCATACATATCCTTCTTGCAAGACCTTGTGTAGAGTGATTTTAAATGCAAAATGCCCACTACATATGCCTTCAAAATTCTCCTCTAGAACCTTGTATAGTTCCTCCTTCCATGGTACTTATCTCAAGACCAATTCAGCACCATGCACATATAGAACATCACCAATCAACTTGTATTTACAAGTTTTGCACACAAAATTGTATTTCTTGGATTTCTGAATATTCTTGGGAATTGTACCGATTAATAAAAACTCCTCCTCTTGGACCAAACTTTCTCTCCCATGATAAAGAGGCATATCATTACTAATCACAAATAGTTAACCAATCATGTTTTGTGCAACTTTATGTGCATCCTCATTTTGAGCAAGCTCAACATGATGAATACTTTATGCTTTAAACTTCTTCAACAATTTTTATATTTAGAAACACATCTTCTTAAGTGAAGAGTTTTTACTCTTCCAAACACCCAGAATTTGCTTTACCACAAGAAGAGTGTCTCCTCTAATGCATAGCCTTTTCACACCATTCTTCAAACACATGTGTAATCCAGCCTCCAATGTGGAGTACTTTGCCTCATTATTAATGTGGGCATTCACCTTAAAGCCTTTTTTACAAACAAGGTTCCCTTGTGGATCATAAAGAGCTATGCCTCTTAAGGCTGTGTCATGGCTCTTTTTGTATGAGCCATCAAAAAACATAATGTGAGCATTATTAATCTTTGCAACACATTCACTAACCTTTTAAATAATCTCCTCCTTGATGAGAAAATGATTCTCCTTATAAGTCAAAAGGTTAGCCATTGTAAATCTAGCGCTTCTTCAACCAAAAACAAGAATTCAAACTCCTACATCTCAATTACCCATTTCATAATAGCCTTTGACATGTTGGTGCCATTGATCAATTGTGCAAAAAAGGTGTAACTTGTCAAAATCACAAATCATCTTAGCAAAAGGTAATGGCAAAATTGTCCACAAATACCACAGTTATTGTCACTAACTCCACCTCTAATAACTTTCTCTCTGTTGTTAATTTGACCCTGCTTGCACAAATACACCGATCGCATATGTTGGCTCCCTTTCCCTTTTTGTAAAAGAATGGCACCAATAACATCTTTCCCTACTAAAGGATTGACATAGAAAACTTGTTCCCAATTAGGAACCTGCATGGCTGGCATTGGCCCTAAAATTTCCTTGACATTTTTGGAACACTGCTTCACACTCTTCATCCCATTTGGATGGGTCATTCTTAGCAATTTGCTATAGAGGATACAAAATTTGTGAAGACAGAGGAATGCACCATGCCATGTACTTCACTTTTTGCATAAATGTGGCCAAATGCTTTGTACTCTTGGGTGAAGGAAGAAGGATAATTGACTTAACCTTATCAGGATTAGCCTCAATCTTGTTCTTGAACACCATGTGGCCCAATAATTTCACTCTTGGCTGTGCAAGAAAGCATTTCTTTAGAGCGAGTTGTCCTCCACATTCATCATATTAACATTTGAGAACCATCTCTAGCTTCTCACAATGCTTTGCTTTGGTACTATATACACAAAAATCATCTATGAAATCCTTTGCAAAACTCCCAATGAAAGGAAAAAGCACCCAAGTAGCCCTTTTTTGATAATGAGATGTTCCATTAGAGAGGCCATAAGGCAATACTCTATAGCAAAAATAGGCCCATGGGGTTATAAAAGATGTCTTTCTTTGAACCTCATGAGCAATTTTTAGCTGAAAATAGCCCGAGAAACCATCGCACACACTATAGCGCTCATAGCCTGCCACCATTGAGTCTAAGACCTGATCAATAAAGGAAAGAGGGTATGGCCCTTCTTTGTGGCTGCATTTAAAGGCTTAAAATCAACACAAATTCTCCATCTTCCATCTTTCTCTGGAGTGACTACTACCACAGAGCGCACCCATTTTGCAGTCTCCATAGGGCATATAAGACCTGCTTTGAATAGTTTTTCCACCTCTTCACGTAAAGCTTGCATCTGCTCTTGGCCCATCCTTTGTAATTTTTGCCTTATTGGTTTTGCTCTATCCTTTAACTCTATGTGTAATCTTCCCCCTTGAAACCTCTTATCTCCTCATATGAAGTGATAAAAAGGTCAAGAAATTTAAAAAGCATCTTCAAGTACTTCTCCTTCTCCATGGCTGAGAGATTTGTGCTTAGCATCCTCATTACAATTTTTTGCTTTTGGTCCAGCTCCACTCTTGGCTGCATCAACTCCTCAATCACCTCATATGGACCCATATAATCCTTGTCATTTCCATCTACCAATGCCACCATACCATTTTCATCTTGATCCTTATCCACAAAGAGGAAAGCCACCTCCATGTCCTCTTTACTTGAAGATGTGTTGTCACTATCTATATCAAAAATGGTGGAGGAATATTAAGTACTTGACTCAGCTCTATCTTCATAGATTGCTTTTACAAGCTTCCTATTGTCCATATCAAACAACTTCTTACCGCCTTTTTTTCCGTAAAGAGAGATTGTTCCATGCCTCCAATCTTGCAAAGCTCCTATGGGTCACAGCCTTAACCTACTAAGAATAATGGGATAGGCTTTCAAACCTACTAGCATAACATGGAGATCCACTATAGCTTTGACATCATATGCTTTCACCTTTAGATTATTTACTACATCCAAACATTTGACCTTCTGATGGTTTGCTAAGCGTATGCAAAATCTTGACACACCAGCAACCATGAACCCCATCTTTTCCACAAATGTATGTGTGATTACACAAATTGGAGCTCCACTATCTACATAAATCTCTCCAACATTTTTGCGCTTGTGCCACACATCCACTATAGGTCATATTTCTAGTATCTCATCCATAGAAAATGCTTTCATTGAACCTTTGTTTGGCTCCTTCTCCATGGAGCTAACTCGCCTCCTCCACCGTCACTTTAACTTTGGTACCATCTCTACTAGCTGCCCAAGTCTCACATTTTCCTTCTTGCTAGTAATGTCTTCTTTTAAGTCATAACCTGACTGCCCATCCCCTAGTGGAAAGTCTGAAACATGAAATTTTCTTCATGCCCTTCTCTTTCTTTTGGCTTTGACATCTTCCCCTTCATGAACCTTTCCCTTTTTCTTACTTGGACTTGCAACACATCTTTCCTCCTTTTGTCCTGTGGTCCTCTTCCCAATAGGCATCACCAATGTATCTTCAAGCATTGCTGCCTTTTCCAACGTGGCCACATTTAAAACCTTTGTTTTCCCATTTTCTTGTATTGTCAAATCACTAGGCCATGCCCAAATTTTGATTTCAATGCCAAAATCATTCAATCTATTTGGCAGCAGCGCTGGCAATGGATACATGTCTCCTCCCATTCTTGGAGTCTTATCACATTGAGGACTCATATGACCTAGCTCTCTGTAATTATAACATGTGGCCGGATATCTCCAATTTTGGCCATTACCTTGACCACCACCATTTTTGGTTTGTCCATCACCATTTTTTTTATGAAAATTCTTTCCACGTCCATGATTACCTCCCACATTGCTCAACAAGTTCAAAGTAAGGTTATTCATTAAGTCCAAAACTTGCCTCATTTCTTGCCTTAACCCTTCATTTGATGTTGTTGTGGTAACCACTGTTGACATGACTTTAGGCACAACAAGAAGATTTGTAGAATGACAGACCTTCATGGGCACTTTAGCTTGAGTAGAAGTAGCTTGCTTCATTTTTGTTCTCGTAGGTGATGAGTTCAATCATCCCTAGCTGACTCGTCCTTTGCAACTTCCACTCTTTATCCCTTTGCAATTTCCAAGGCATCTTCATAGGATCTTGGCTTCTTCAACTCCACTCTCCACCAGCAAAGGTTCTACCTAATCCCTATCAAAAAACCTATCTTTGTTCATCATGTTTGGTGGAGGTACCTGTGGGTGCAATGCTCTACCTAAGTTCTCCCATAAAGTAGAAAATTTTTTTATGTAATCATCGCTAGGAGCACCCTCCTTTTGCACTAAACCTTGCATCTCTTGCCACACCTTATCTGGATCCTTTGTCTCTACAAACTGCACCATCAATGCTTGTCTAAAATTTTCCAAGTTCAATTCAATAGGTGGGTTGGATGTCTGCAACCCTTCCTTATAAGATTTTACCCATGCTTGTGCATCCCCTTTTAAGCAAATATGTAAGATGTGCAACATCTGTGCAGGATCTTGTATATGGTTGCTAATGCATGCAACCTCCATCTTCTCCAAGAATTCAATGATATACTCATTTGGGTCACCTAAAAACTCTGGGTATGACATCATCCTTGCTTTGTAATTGGATAAATATGTCTCTTCAAAACACTGACATGATGACTATAAATTTTCTAATTCTCCCAAAATTTTGGCAGCACAACAACAGTATAAGGGCATACAAACCAGCCAATACTCAACCACTAAAATGGCATGGAGTAAATAGCTCTCATGTATAAGCTATGTATGGCATCACATAACGCATGTCTAAGCCAATTCTATCAACATTGAGACCACAAGTCCGTTAAAAAAGTCAATGCCAACGGGGGTGCTTGAGGGATTGCTCCACACTTGCATCACCAAAGAGAAATCCACCTCAAGAATCCCTCAACTCAATAAAACCTCACAACGACCCTCACATAAGGCTGCAAGTATACTGATATAAATAACATCTTCACAACCATTGTACATATGGGCACCACAAGGCCATAGCAGTCAACACTCCACGTACAATTGGCAAGCCCAAATTAATAATCAAAACACAAGTGGTATCAATTAAGAGCAATGGCATATTCACTAGTGAACTTTGCCCTGCATAACACCATATTGTTACCGCCAATCAAAGGTCACTTGCACTCCAAATCCTTTGTGGGGACACCAAAAAGATGTGAGATGAGGAAAATAAGAAGACCCTTTTGCCTCTATATCCACTCACCCCACAACTTTGAAAAACACTACAATAATGAAGGCACCAACAAGCTTGGGAACTCCTTGAAAACTCAATTATGGCACATGCCTTAACAACACATGTGTATTCAATGAAGAAGACCTACTATTTCTTTACAAAAACATGAAGAGAGAGGGAGTATGCTCCACTATCATGCCACCTAATTAGTTGTAAAATATACCAAAAGAAGCTACAAGACACACAATCCTCTTGTGCATTTAGTTGTTGCAGGCACAAGGTGTCATTCTAGGCACTAGTCAACTCAACCCCAACCTTGTTTGCAAAGCATGTGTAAGAATTTGGGTCTTGCTCAGATAGATTCTTTTCCCATCAAAATTTCATGAAATCAATGCCACCAATGCATCCAAAATGTGCCAAAACCTTGGGATAGAGTCGTGGGTTGCACAATTTTGACTTTGGATGAGAGAATTGGAGGCAAATTACACACTAGAATCTCCTAGTTAGAGCCACGACTTCCTTCACACACACACACTTGCTTCCACACCTTATTTTTTGATCTCCTCATATCTTTTGACCTTACACACTTCCCCTTTTCTTTTGGAAACCTTCACACACCTTTTTGGACATTTTCTTAATCTCCCAAATGCTCCAAAAGTCCATATGATTGGCTATCGCATCTTTGATTCCCTTCCACATCTATCATGTTTACCTAGCACTTGTCTTGTTGAAGTTGCATCTCCACTTGTCTCATCCTTGAACATGCAACCATGTGAAGTGGACCACTCTCAACCCTCATGATGACCTTTTTGTCATAATTCATTGTAAATGGTCGTCGTCTGACCTCATCTAACAGTGCATGCAAGATTTGAAATTCACATCGTACTATTGTCATGCTTGCGCACATGTCCTCCTTAACAATCAACCATGCATGAAGAGTCCTTGTGATGCTACACATGCTCTTGGAATTGTTTTATTGAAGACCAAATGAGTATGACGTTGCCCAGAGCCTCTCCACTCTCAGTACCACAATCACAAGAGTTTGTATGCTATTCCGTGATAGGACAAGACAAGCCTGCCTCTCAATAGCACCACACTCACAAGAATTAGCATCTAAACCACCCCATTTAGTCCCCAATTAATTGGAGCCTACGTGCTCCATATTTATGTGCATGGAGTCACTACCTAGATGGCCACTGCTAACATGTGCTCCAAGCTACCTCCAAATCCTGGACCTAGCTCAATGTGAGGCAATCAAATAATGCGGATCCAACTTAGCATTGCCTAGCTCTTTTGGACACCATGGAGAACAAACATTGATTATGAAACAAATAAAACCAAACTCATTTGCCACAGACATTAATGCACGGTTTCACAACCATTTTATTGCAAACTCTAGATAAAATAGTTGAACTCAACAAACTTTACAAGGTCTGTCCATCCCTTCAATGTTTGCTACTTGGACAACCATCTAAAAATACATAATTTATATTGATTGCAAAAGTGGCACCATAGAAAGAAAGCCTCCATTTTTAAACTAATGACTAAAGCAAAACACATGCTCAATACTTTGCTCATTCATAGAGTAATAGGTTCTTAAGTAAGCAACTGTGTAGCTATGAAATGCAATAGGGCATACCCTTTGTCAAAACACGGTAACATGATGTATGAGAATCCTCCCACAAACAATTAACCTACAAACATAGTCAACAAGGACTCAATAAACATTGTCAAGAACCACTGCCACACAATCTTGACACAATACCATTAATCAAACCAAAAGTGGTGAGTACCATATTTCTTTTGCACAAAATATAAGATAGTTTAATGTCCAAAAAAATAATATGTACATCAAAATAATGTCCACACTACTCAAAACTGCAAAATACCTGCTTGTCTTCTGACACTGCATTGTTATCTTGATTGTCAATAACAAAAACCAACTCCATGAATCAAATCAATGGAAGTGTAGGCGCATTTTTCTCACCATGAAATTTGATAGCTCTACTTGCATTGTAAATACAAAAAGAAATTTTCAAATAGCTATGATTGAGTGAAGGGCCCAAATGGTATAACCATTCCCTCCTTAAAATCACCTCAGCACTTGCTTATCCTTATCCTTGGACTTAGAAGTATCCGTCAAAATCTTCCCATCTTTGAACTTGGGAAAATTGACCTTTTTGTGCCCTGATTCCATGCATTGATAGCATAAATTGTCCTTTCGTGCCTTTTCAAGGTTTTTTTGTTTCTTAGTGTGGCTAAGATTAA
The DNA here is from genome assembly GCA_033807815.1 of Rumohra adiantiformis. Classification (NCBI taxonomy): domain Eukaryota; kingdom Viridiplantae; phylum Streptophyta; class Polypodiopsida; order Polypodiales; family Dryopteridaceae; genus Rumohra; species Rumohra adiantiformis. The sequence continues at coordinate 2,390 of JAWWVC010000002.1, read as the reverse complement.
TGTGCTTACCCCACTATTGTTTACGTTTAGCAAGTTGAGTGTTGTTGGTGGGAGTAGTATCACCCTTTGCCCCCTTTTTTTCTTTAACCTAGAATCATTGTATATTTGGGCACACTTGACAGCCTCCTCAAAGGTCTTAGGATCCTTAGGTTGTAGTTGATTATTGTACTCAAGCTCTAATCCTTGTTAAAACCCACAAATCATCTAGAATGTATCAATCCCCTTCAACTTGAGTACAATATCTCAATAATGTGAGATGTACTGAGTGTGCGTGAGGCTCTTCATCTCACATGTGTCCCACTCACCCCACACTCAATCCAATTTATTAACCAACAAAAATTCTTTCCCAAAAGCAGTATCAAAATCATCCCATGTTTGGCCTCAATTTTACTCATCCACCACTTATACGCCTTTCTTGTAAGAGATTAACTTGCCTCTAAGGCATGTATGTCATTAGGTGTACACTGAAAATTGTGCAAGTTCTTGCATTTTTTCTAATAGATATTGATTGCATCTTTGTTCTACTCTTTCTCTTCACCGCCCTAGAATGGTGGCTTGAGATCTTTAAGCACACTACTCAAACCCGTAGGCATTCCTGCCCAAGACTGGGAACCACCATTTGCCTTGAAAAAACTTGTCCAACTCCTCAGACAAACATTTGATGCAAGGGATTGAAGTAGTTGTAGATGCCAAAATAGAGGACAAAGGGTGTGGTGCAGTGCCTAATGATTGTTGAATAGTAAGCAAAATAGAAAGCATATGATGTTGATATGTTTCTAGTGCTTTAACCCAATTGACTACAATGCCCAAATCCTCGTTTGTATACAAGGGACCTACATCATTGTCGTCTAAGTCAAGGGCTTCATGCATTGGATCAAGCTCATGCATACTCCCTCTTGCCAAAGGCACAAGATCACTCTGGTATAAATCAAGCATGCTAACATCCGGGTTTGGTGGTGCGGGTGAATTTCCTTGTGATGTGGGCATAAACAATGCCGGATTTGTATTATGAATTGCATGTAGAATAATTAAAAGCACAAAACATGATGCCCTACCACAACCACATTGTGCTCCACAAGAAGGCCAAATTGCTAAAAAGTGTGGCTTAACAAAATACAATATTCGTCAAGAGCACAATCAAAAGAGACAACAACCAAAATTCTACCACAATGTGCTCCACAAGAAGGCCAAATCAAAGCACAAGAAGGTCAAATCTTTGAATTTTGTATCCAAAAAGAAAAGACAAACCAATTGTGATATCCCACAATTGCAACAATATCAATGTGCAAGAACGAGCGTTGAAATGAACACAATCAAAAGTGGAACATCAGAGCTTGCCATTGTCACAATTTGCAGCAAATCAAAAAAAGGAAGAAATGGGCTTGACAAAGATGAGGCACAATGCGGGTGGCTAATTGCTGAGGAGAAGTTTTCTTGGCTCTTCACAAAAACAAAGGAAGAAAAAAAATTCTATGTGGGACTCTGCCCCTAGAAAAGGAAGGCAAACCCTAGATTAATAAGATTTTTAATTTAAAAGCTTTGCATGGTGTAGCACTAAAGACAGTGTGCAATGAGGAATAAGAAGAGATGCGTGACATTTTCACCTCCCAGAGAGAGAGAAAAGCATGCCTTGTGCTATGGGAAGAGGAGATCTTCCTTTTTGGTATTAAGCTAGGTGAATTTCACTCTATCCAAGCAAGCCTTTTGATGGCTGTAAGCAATGCTTCCCACGCAAAGAATAATGTGTAAAAAATAGCGTTGGATGCCAAAATTAAGCACTACAACCAATTCTCATGTAGAAGTTAGAGGAAGATGAAGAAGCTAGCCTGCTCTGATACCAATGCAACATGCACAACCTCCAAGCCCATAGACAAAGCTCTCTATCTTTCTTCACCCAACCATAATGATGCATGCCAACCCAAGCCCTAGCTTTAAGTGTCCCCACCCTTGGGCATCCACACACACGTGCCAAGGCATCCACGTCTACAACTAGGCCTAGTTGATTAGCATACCTCATACCCCTAAACCCCGGCCATTGTAACATCCTTGGTCCGCGCTCCCGCTAAGACAAGCTTGCCATGCATGCCTATAGAGCTCTTGAGTTCCCAAGTTCCCATTTGTATCTATGTAATAACAAGTTTATTTATTGACAAGTGTAATTTTCACTCTCATACTTACTTTTAAATGAAGGGAAGGACCTCCCTCTCCCACAATCTCACTCACTTATTAATGGAAAAAGCATTTTGAATGGGGACACCCTCACTATCTTACATATCTACAAAAAAATAGTTCTCTCTCTCTACCCTCTCTCTGTCTCTCTCTCTTTCTCTCTCTCTCTCTCTCTCTCTCTCTCTCTCTCTCTCTCTCTCTCTCTCTCTCTCTCTCTCTCT
>JAWWVC010000001.1:0-28811 GCA_033807815.1 Rumohra adiantiformis | reverse complement strand
AGAGAGAGAGAGAGAGAGAGAGAGAGAGAGGAGGTAAGAGTATTGTGGGAATGTTTAGGAAAAGCGTGATCCCCCTTCTTCTTGCGCAAACAAGCATAGAAGATGGGCTACTCTCTTTTGCCTTCAGTCATTCTATAGGCAAGGTCTGATTGATCCTAGCTGATTCATCCCAGACTTGGCAATTCTCTTTTTGTTATCATAAGTGAATTTTTAAATTATTTATGGCTTTGTATATTGTATATGTATGATATTAGAAATGGCTTTGTATATTGTTATTTTGGTAGAGACTGGATCTGCAAGATCTGCAATTTTGAGCTACTACAAAGAAAAGGCCTAATGTGCGAGAAAGCCTCACCGCCAATTTTTGTGTCTTTTTTTGTTATTAGAAACCTGCCAAAGTACATTGTAATTAATGAAGAGGCCAGATTAAGCTCATACAAGTTTTGAGTTGTATTTACAAGTTTACAACTCATTTCTCTCACTTAGTTTCCTAGGAGTATATGCCCAAGTGTGAATGGGCTAAACCTAGAAATCTAGCTATAAAAGTCAACACTTCTAAGAAACTTGGGCTTTTTGGTCATATGCCTAAAGAGCTCTCTAAGTATAGCTTTCGTATTATACTCTAAGCTAGCTCCAAGCTTCCATATCTTGAGCTCCCCTTGTAACCTAAGCATGAATGCTTAATGAAGTGGGAGTGGCTTCTCTTTCTTTCTCTTTCACTCTTGCAAATGTAATGAATGCTTGCTCATTGCTTATGTGTGATTAGGTTAATGAAGCTTGAGTGTTTATTGTTTACTTGCTTAGTTGTTTGCATGGTTTCCTTTTGTTATTGTAATGTGGGTAGATTGCAAGGGTATTTGGGCTAACATGGGAAGGTGTAGAAGTAGATAAGGTGGCCTTTGAACGCTATTTCATTCCTCTTTTGCATTGATTGTTGAGAGCAAGACTTATGTTCTTGATTAGCATAGGTGATTGAGTGCTTGTATGCTCTTTAGCATAATCAATGGAGCTTAAGTACTTTGTTTGAGAGTGAGGTTGAGTCTATTAGAGTGAGTGGATAAGATTGTCACTAGCTTATTTTCTTGAGTAGTGTGATCAAGTAGGAGTAAGATTGAGTCCTTTAGCCATTGGGCATTGGTCTACCCTCATTGTTATGCTAGAGATACCGATAGCATATCAATGAGTAGTGTGATCAAGTAGGAGTAAGATTGAGTCCTCTAGCCATTGGGCATTGGTCTACCCTCATTGTTATGCTAGAGATACCGATAGCCTAAGCTAGTGAATCTTGCATTAGCGTAAGGGTAAGTAGATAGCTCCTTAGGTTGCAAAACCTTTGGATAGGATACAATTTGGGTGTGGGATCCTAATGAAGTAGGTAGGTAGATAGAAAACATTGAAAAAAAAGAATTGTGAGGTACTCCAAAACTCTCACCCAATTCAAACGGTTGAGTGTTTCCCACGCATCAATAGATTAGTGTAGCTTAGCATTCAGTTCAAGCAAGTTTATTTTTTATTTTTATGTTAGAATATGGCATTGCATATAGAACATTAGCATTGTATATCAATTGCATTTTAGTGTATTTATAGTCAACTTTGCATAAGCGTAAAGTGGTCAACAAATGTGCGTCAAAATGATAACTTCTTTGCTTGCAACTACAGATCAGGGAGTGAGGAGTAGGTTTCTATCACTTACTATGGTTTTATGGTAAAAATAGGGTCATTTGACAATCTGTAAGTGAATTTGAAACTCTCTAGTTACTCCATCAACAGTGTAGAAAAGCCAGGTATACTGACCGCCGCCACCCCTCTTAGTGCTGCTGTGCTCAAGCGCAAGCCTAGGTGTTGATGTGGGACGGCTAGGTGTGGTTGGCAATACCTAGGCATAACACCTATTGTGAAAGTACTCCTCAAAACTTACAAATATCATTTGTATCAAAATTGGCAAGCCAGTTGTGGTCTACACTGTCTGCACTATCTACACACCAAATCAAAACTATTTCTAAAACGATCCATGGTTTGGGTGTCGATGGAGTAAATAGAGGGAAAATATTGCAGGTACAGACCTGGAAATTTCAAAATTGAAAAAAACTATTTTTTGATTACTCCATCGACTGTTCATCTATAGATGGAGTAAAAATGCAAGCACCTCAGCTATCATATGCAAAATCTTATCATAGGGCAGTGTTGCACAGGTTGTGGGCTAGCTATAAGTGAAGCACGCAACCAGAGTCTGACTGTCAATGGAGTGATCAATTGTTGATGGAGTAATGTGTAGCTCTACAGATGGCTTTGCATTGCTCTGTAATCATCCTGCATTGCAGCAGCACCTCAAAAAAAGATTGAGCAAAGACAAAATTGGCCAAAATGGACTCAAATGGAGCTAAAATCGAGTTGTAAAAATGAAAAAAAAACCTTCGAAAATACGATAACAAGACCAAAGCAACCATAGCATTTCCAGTGATAAAATATAAAGTAACCTAAGGGATCAATCACATACAAAGCTACTCATGCATCAAGGTCCGAATGGACGATAGCATCCGATGCAAGTACCATAACTAAGGCTAATACCCAAGGGAGTGGTACTAACGCAAACAAGCCACTCAAAACCACAAATGAGGAGTTATCATTGCACACTAATGGAAAGGACATTGCAAGCGAGAGAGAACTTCCGATCCCATGGAAGATTTCTTAAACCCAAAAATGCACACATCCACTTCATCGAGGCCAAACAATCGTGGACTTTTGCACTTTGACACAAGGCTATTATTTGTGCACAAAAACATGTTGGGCACTAAGCTTTATAGCTACCCATTAAAATGTTTAGCAATTAAGATAGAGGATATACCGTCCCCATAGAGCTGAAAGTATGGGTCAACAACCAAGGCGACCTATACATGACCCAAAATGGGACAAAATATTTTCTAACCCCTTTGTTTGAATGCACAGATCAGGATGGGGCCATACATCCAACATTTGGACAATGAGAAAAAACAAAACCTATTGCAAAAGGGGTTAGGGAAAGCAATGAACGTAGGATTCCAAGAGTCAATTTTGCACCATTGGATCCATTTTAAACAATCATGGGAGTGCAAATGGACAAGGGCAAGGCAAAGGAAGAAGAGGTAAGGTCACATCTCTTTGTCAACACAACTTTGTGAACCATTTTTGTAAAGCGAGTATACACATACAACAAATACGTTGCCTTATATGTTAGTCAAGAAGGAACCATATACAAAAAAATGTGTATAGCTAAGTAGTATCTATCTCCCTAAACAAGTATTACATGTATATGATAAAAAGAACGGACCAAGTCATACCAAAATTAGGGATGATTGGGAAAACCTTTATGTGCACATAAACGCGGGAGCATTAAGGGAATACACATGGAAAGAAAGACATGTCTTCTATATGGGAGTGCTAATACCCCAAGTAAATGCAAGACCTATGTTGGCAAGAGTGACAACAAGGTCGGGGGGGACATTTTACAATGTCTCTACTCCTAGATATCTAGCAGGAAACCCTTATGCTTTTGAACAACCTAGTGTAAGACCTGAAATAACAAGAGGTAGTTATCAGGTAGTTATCATCGAGATGCAAGACCAACTGGAATCTCTTTTGAAGATGCTAGTAGGTCATACATAGGGGAAAGTGGAGGTTATATGGCCGATGTTGCATGGCCGACATTCCCTCATGAGCCTAGGACAGCCCCGCTAGGGAGAGAATGAGAGGAAAACAAGAGGAGCATGGATCAAAGCAAAACCTCCCAACAACGTTCCAAAAGCTTTGCAAAAAATTTGACAAAATGGGAGATCCATATGGGTGTGCCAGATGTACATAAAATAGTCCATGGATTTGCATTCACACTGTGAGTGGCAGTGCTCTAGTTTCAAACTTTGAAACCAAATGTTCTTTACGACTTTGAGGTGTTGATGAAATGCTTCATTGAAGCTCATTCAAAGATAGGAATCGAGCACAACACAGTCACCTAGATTCTTGAATTTAAAAAGAAGCCAAATCAGTCTATACGTTAGTGTATAGATAGGCTCAAGCAGTACCTTGCTAGGTGTCCAATTTCAGAGCTTCCCAAGCAAGAGAGACTCATATCATGATTTCTAGATTGGCTTAAAGATTTGCAGCTGTATATGATGCTGTTTGCTCAAAACCACATGGTTTTTAACACCTGCTATTTTGAAGCGCAAAGATCAGATAACAATTGCAACCTTCTTCACTCCATTGAGGAAAAGGGTTCAACAGCTTTAGACACAACGCATTGCAATGAAGATGTGATGATGCAAGACATAATGGATAGGGTAACAAAAGTACTTAAGTAAGACTCTAGAATAGGACAACCATACAGATTGTATCAGTCAACTCAACCGTTGAGGGAACCATTCCAAGGTCCTCTCAAATGATGGGATCCATGTAGAAGATGGGACAATTGTACAATACAAATGAGTGCTATAGTCAACCATAATATCTGAGAGAGATAGGTGGAGCGACTGTGCCAGATTCAAATACACATATCACATCTCAAGGCACTGGACAAAGGAGAGAGAGAGAGAGAGAGAGAAAAAAACTCGTGTTAGGTGATCAACCATCCCCTCCAAGCACTGCTCCTCTTAGATACATAGAGCTGGAAGAAAATAGGACTTCAATGGAAAGGATACTAGCAGCAGCACAGCAAGCGCATGTCATGAAGAGGAGCCAACTTCATTACTGTGGGTCATAGACCAGTTAAAAGGCTTAGATATTTCTAGTGCAAATAGTATTGTGAACAATTTTGGCACATGTTTTAGACTTTATTGCCAACAAATCCCATAGAGGCAGTGGAGGAAAACTTAGGAGGCCAACAAGCCTTGGAATGACCAACCCTTCAGGATCATGTTTTGAGTGTGGAGAGGACCATTGCATTAAAGATTGTCCTTATTTAACAAAGAGGACACGTGGGGTCAAATGGAACAAAAGCCTAGCCAAGAGTGTTGAGATATTGCAGAGATTGCAAAATACAACACTTGGGCTAAATATTGCCCAAACAATCCAGTGGAATCAACATTTAACCCTAAGACATTGCTAGGGATTGTGAATGTCCTACCATCTCCAACAACCTTGGAAATGGAGACAGAGGGAAATAGATCTTCATTGAGGGTATTAACAAGAGGTCAAGCAAAAAAAGAAGCAAGAAAACACTAGAGCAAAAAGTGAGAAATCTTCGTCAACAAGCAAAAGGCAAAGAAGACAAAAGGAAAATCACAAAACATTGGACTCTAAACGTTCGGACTTTGATCACAACTAGGAAAAAAATGGGAACAATTAGGCTAGTAAGGGTCAAGGAGAAGTAAGAGCCCGAGAGAGAGCTGCCCCAGACCAAGGGAAATCACAATCAAGTGAAAAGGAGATAGATTTTGGCAGCTTAGTCCTTATGAATAAGGTGAATGAAACGCTAGACATCATTCTCAAAGATTTTGAGAAGCGTCTTTGGAGAAACCGTTTCTTGTACCCTACCGAGGTAAAATGGTTTGTAGAGACATCACAACCAATTTTCCATAAGGTATGGATTACCGTTGTCAATCCAAAAAGCCTCAACTCAGACTAGTGGGTAGAAGCTTATTTATTGCTAGAGAGATACCACTCTGCTAGCTACTACTAAACTCTTTAAACTACCTACTCGACTCACCCAATAGCTTGATCTATGCTCTACCCTTATCTATTCCTTTGTACAAGACACACACAAGACAAACCTACTTAACAACCGGCTAAGCTTGCTTATCCTAATGTGTCATCTACTCATTCCTATGCTAATCAATCAATCACTTATCACATTGCCTATATGCATGAGCTTCCTATGCTACTTGGCTACTGCCTTCACTCCTTCTTGCTATGGAGAAGCAAGCGTGTGTGTGAGAGCTTCACTTTAATCAATATGCGCATGCGTTCAACACAAACAAGAAAGAGAAATAGCAATGGAAAGAGAGAGAGAGAGAGAGAGAGAGAGAGAGAGAGAGAGATGAATCATACTCTTCGAGACATTAAAGAGAGAGAGAGAGAGAGAGAGAGAGAGAGAGAGAGAGCCATGCTCATCTTACAATGGGAGCTTGGGAGCTTGCCTTCCACACCAATGTGCTTGAGAGCTTCAGCTTATAAAGAGGGTAATGAGAATGTGACCTAAGATGTGAAAAGTTAGCTTTTGTATCAAATACCTAAATTGTGTCTACACTAGGCCGACCGCCCGCTATAACTCTTAAGAGCTTATAGATACAAGTTGGAACTCATGAATGAGCCCACAAATAGGCAAAAACTACATAGGCTTTCTCACACTTTATTACAGGGGTTTTGGGTTTAAAAATAGATTACACACAGGCCAAATCTTGTAACTCTGCATGTAAGTCCTTGGTTGTCTTTAGCTGTTGCCGAGATCCTGGATCATTCCCCCCTTCCTCGTCTCAAGCGTTCTTGCAAGGGCATTGATGGACCTAAGTTGAGGACCTAAGTCGACCTTAGTCCCTTGGACCTTGGACCTAAGTCCAAGGCTTCATTGATCTATATTTTCATCGCTAGCTCATCCTGCATGTATTGAGGACGAGGGTTATTGGCCTCTGTGCTTGCTCGCCTCCAAGCCAGGAATCTTATTTGAAGAGAATATGTGACTGGGTTGAAGGTGATTGTCGTTAGCACATAGAAAAACTATTCGAAATATCTCGCCCTTGGTTTGCATATACATGGCTAGGAGGTGCTAGATCCGAGCGTAGTAACTCTAAGGCTGTGACTCTTGTGGTCCCATTTTGAAATCAAATGCAAGCCCTTGGTTTGGATCAGCATACCTGTACCAACTGGTGCGAGTCTTATCTATATCTTTGCACTTTGTTATGCATATTTTGAATAAGTGTAAAAACTTACAGAGCATTTGGCAGCTGAGGTTAGATACCTCTCTGTACTTCGCTTCAACTTTAGCACACACTTAAAAGAACCAAGTCTCATTGATGGTGGGTTGTCCCTTAGGGAGACTCGGCAGCTTTGGGAAATTGAGAACTAAGGGATTTTGAGCCACCTTGCTGTCACATTCTGTCCATGTATATCTTTGTGGAGTTGGGCTAAACATCGGGTCAACCCGGAGCTCCCTGCGCGTTGCAGCATATTCTTTGATATTCTTGTACTTGGCAATCCATTTGAGTCGCCAGTCGGGTTACCCCACCAGGTTCTCCTTTATTTGCCACCTGTTTATGTTGATTGGGTGGTACCCTGGCATCTCCTCTTCGGCGGATTTAAATCCTGTAGATAAGGTAGCCTTTGAATGCTATTTCATTCCTCTTTTGCATTGATTGGAAGTAGGGCTTATGTGCTTGATTAGCATAGGTTTGCTTGATTAAGTGCTTGTATGCTCTTGAGTGTAATCAATGGTAGCTTGAGTACTTTATTTGAGAGTGATGAGTCTATTAGAGTGAGTGGTGAATAAGCTTGTCAATAGCTTATTTGCTTAAGTAGTGTGATTAAGTAGGAGTAAGATTGAGTCCTTTAGTTATTGGTCATTGATCTACCCTCATTGCTATGCTAGAGATTCCCTTGTCGAGACAAACCAAGGTATCCTCCGTGAGCTAGCTGCATTAAGCCCTCCTAAGTCAACATCTTCATTTGAGGAGTTTTGGGGTTATAGCCGCTAGCTATGGTGACTTCCCACAACTATATATGTATGATATTAGAAATGGAGCAAGGTATCATCCGTGAGCTAGCCGGGTTAAGCCCTCCTAAGTCGACATTTTCATTCGAGGAGTTTTGGGTTATAGTCGCTAGCTATGGTGACTTCCCATAATTATATATGCATGATATTAGGAATGGATCAATTTTGCTTTTATATATCTCCAACGGATGGTATTGGGCAGCCAAACTTCATCTCTAATCTGTGAGGGTGGTACAACAATCTAGCTGGCCCTGACAAGCGAGGAAGGTGGTACACACATGAACGGATGTATTCAAACTAAGATATTGTACTAGTTTCCTCTTGGTTTAGTGTTCCACCCTCATGTGGAGCCTTTCAAAGAGAGAGATATTTTTTATGCTTACATCATATACTGATTCAATTATTTTTCTCTCTTTTTAAAAGAATGGCAAGACATTATTAATTTAGGAGCTAACTTCATTCATGCCTGGGTAGAGCACATAGAGACATATATGCATCAAGTAGGCAAGAAGGCACGCAAAAGAATGGGGTGTATATAGCGATGGATGGGTTATCATCATTGAAAATGCCTCAAATGATGGTGTGCAACCCATGAGGTTAGATTGCAGACACCAATATGCCATTAATTGTTGCTTTGAGAACAAGGGGACACGGTCCTATGTAGTGGGGGGCAAGCTACTTGATACGACGATATACAAATAGTCAACATACCATTTGCAACAACGACACGAGGGGTGTAGCTATCCTCTACAAAGAGGAATCATAGCAAGATTGAAAAGAACAAAGAGACGCAATTTATAGGGATTAGGTTCATGATAGAATGGCCGCATGACATATAGATGGCAACATGCCTTCCACTTCTAAACATCCTACCCATGATTAATACCTATATCCATGGCTCCATGTCAACATCAAGGAGTCTTCTAGCCTAGGAGATGTTATCTTGGCAAGGGACTTTTATATCCTCCAAAGAGCTTAGTTTTTACCCCTGTTTTTTTAGCCTAGGAGAGTGATGATTAAATTCTTCTTGGTAAGGGGTTGGTTATAATATTTGATACTATACACATACATTCTTTTCTAAAGAGTCTCCTATTTCTAGCTTAGCAAAAGTGATGTAAATTTTTTTGGAGTTAAATATAGCTCAAATAAGGGTATGACGGAAGAGAGAGACATAAATCATGGAAGAGAGAGAGAGAGAGGAGTATGATTTGAAGGGTAAATTTGTTCACTCTATATAAGCATACACATTCAAGACTTTTTTGAATGCTTAGAGAGAGAAAGAAGAGAGATTTATGAAGCTTTCATGGAAGAGAGAGAAAGAGACAGATTTATGGCACTTATAATGATTTGATTATTTTTCTTTCCCTGTTTTAAAAACATTGTTAACTAGTTTTTAGGAGATAACTTCATCTGTGCCTAGGTCGAGCACATGAAGACATATATGCATCGTATAAAAGGAGCTAAAATATATTTTCATGGTCTTCATGCTATACTTTCAAGGCGCATCCATTGATCCTAGGGTAGAATACTTGACTAAATCCACTAGGGTATTTGTATCTTCTCGAGGCAGAACTGATTACCAGCTGGAACTTCCAAGAGCCCATAGATATCATTCACAATAATTAGAAAGCGAATTTAGTGGAGAATTACACAATTTTTTGGCAAATTGGTTATGCGACAAGGGGGTTGTGTTTTAGGCATAGTTCAAGGCGTTTGTAGTAAAACAATATCATGTAGCTTGTTTTCTGATAAAATATGCTAAGGAACTCAGATTAGATGGCGGACTGACTGAACCCCTTGCCCTCAAAAGAAAGTTAAGGGCAAGATTCCTCCAAAACCACACATTAAATACGTCTTGGTACTTTAACTAGTATGATACAGAGCACAATACCATGACAAAAGGAATTTTTTTGGAGGTACATGTGATGGTGCAGATTTCGTGTTTCATGGCAGTAGGACGTGTCTAGACTAGTAACATGATTACACTTCGTAAATGCAAGCATATTAAATTTACAATGAAAGAATGAGAAAACAAGAACTATATAAGCAATCAACATGGGACAAACTGAACGATTGTGGAATGATACAGAGGATTTGGTGTGATAATGAGCACACAATCAATTGATCCATGCATATGGCAGCTTGATACATGACCTCCCATATATAGCACATTATTGCACTATTTTTTCCCAAGAGAGTGGGTCCTTCCCGCACAAACATTACCAACACATCAAAATACAACATGGGGTATCAATCTTTTTCCAAATATGGGCAAATGGCAAGAATTAGATCCATTAGGGCAATAATCACTGATCAGCAAGAGGTCATGACAATAGCCTTGTGGTAGGGGGCTATTGAAGTTAGTATGGAAGATCACTCATGATTAGGAAGGGCAAGAGCCACAACACCGTGAACACCCCAAGAAACAATGCCAAAGAGGCTAGAGGGGCTTAGCCCACAACCTTCCATTGTTGAGCCCAAGACTGGACCAGCCTGGTGATTGGCAGTCGGGTGGGAATTGTACCATAACAAGTGTCTAGACTACACTCTCCCTCCATTGCTTAAACTCATGGAATCAACGGACATCACCATTTCAAACTCATCAGTCAAAAATTTTCCATTTTGGAACGTCCGCCGTGTATATTGCGAGTTAATCTCAATAGTCTTTCCTAGATACTGTATAGCAGCTAGTTTTGAAATGCTATTTCAAGTTTACCATCCACAAGAGTTTCTGAACACCTTCAACTTGACCGATGACCCCTCAAACAAACCATAACTCAACCCTCAAAGTCGTAAGTCAAACATGCTCAAATTTTTCAAAGCCTCCATAGCAAGGAGTAACGCGTGTTACACAACGATAGAGAATTTGAACAAAAAAATTCTTGTATGAGAAATCTAATTCACATGACTAAGTTGAAAAAAAGTTCTTTCACAGTAGTGACACCGCATTACAAAAAACCTTTAGAGGCAACTCGAAGGAAGAGGTGTGGAGCCTTGGGAGCAAAAGCCTTGGCAAGGTTGAGGGGACCACATCCCATGATCAAGGCACAAGGAATACCGGAGCAGTGGCGTGGTAACGGCCACGTAGAAAAACAGTTTAGGGTTTCCGATACTGGCAGAGCTGCAGGGTTCAAGGATGGCCGTTGGAAATCAGCGGGGCGAGGGGGTCTAATCTTGTCTCTTGTATTGAGGAGTCAGTAGTGGAGTATCGAGTATCATGTATCCTGTGTTGTTGGTATCTAGCAACTACTCTCTTGTACTGAGGATTCTGGGTAATGGAACAGAGAGTTAGCATTCTAGCCCCTTCCTTGTGTCTCCATCTGTATTCCAGAGTGTACCTCAATTCTCTAGGAACTCCCTGTGTGTGTGTGTGTGGCATGCATGGTGTTGAGCTGAGTGTGAGCAAGGGGGTTAAGGCATTGCTGGTGTGCTTGGAATGGCCACCTGTCTTGGCTGTTGTCCTCCCTGGAAACAAGGTAAACACTTGGCGACGCTATTGGGGATTCTAAGCTAGCAAACACTCAACACCATAGCTAGGGAGGAAACAGTCCTCGGGCACATTGCGCAGCCTATAAGGACGGACCAGAAGAGAAAGAAGACTCCTCAGAAGTCAGAGAAGGAATCAAGAACACCCGGTGGTGGTAATTTAGGAAGGCCCAAATCCAAACGAGGAAGGGCACACCGACAGCTCATTTGAAGAAAGATCCAGAGCAAGTTCCAGTGCAGGAAGTGGTATTGGGACTTGAACAGTAGCAGCAAGAAGTCCAAGTTCCAGTGCAGGAAGTGGCATTGGGACTTGAAGAACAGTAGCAGCAAGAAGTCCAAGAAGGAGAACAGCATCTGGAATGAGCACAAGTACGATGGGCTCAAGAAGTATCACCTCCGCTAAACAGAAGAAATCCGGTGGTAGACATGACGAGTGTAGCTAGCAATTTCAGGGAAAAAGGAGGAGGATGCAGACCTTCACGTCACCAGGTTCGGAAAATACTGGAAGGTGGTCAAACCCCAGGACATGGATCCAGAAGAACGCAGTGAGTCGAAGATGGACACGTTTCTAACTACACTTCAAAAGAAAGCCACCGAATGGGTATCAAGGTACAGTGATGATCACTTTGCGGACCACAAAACATCGATTGCTGCCTTTTTGCAAGGATTCAGGAAAATCAAATCAACATCACAGTTGTGTGATCAAATCAGATACCTGAAGCAAGGGGACACGGATGTGGGAGCATTTGCCTCAAAAATGCTGAGTTTAAGGCAAAGAGTAGAGGAGCAACGCAGAACCCACATCAGACAACTCACGGACTGGTTCGATCAGAACCTCAAGGAGGATTGTCACGCAGCAGTAATCACCAGAAGAGCTGAAACAGAAGAACAGTCTAAGCGCATAGTAGAAGCAGCAGTCATGGGAGAGCTCAGGAAAGAAAAGCCGAGTCCCAAAGAAAGAAGTTAGACATGGATTCAGATTCAAGCTCAGAGGAAGACTCTGATGAATCGGAAGAAGAAGAGAAAATGAAGAAAAGAAAGCACAAAGAAAAGAAGGAGAAAAAGAAAAAGGGAATTCTGTCATTGCAGAGTTCAGAGAATTTATGCAAGAAATGAAAAAAGACAATAAAACAGGATTCAGGAAGGATGTGTACTGCACAGTGCAAGCAAGAAGGCCACAGAAGAGAAGAATGCAATGTTTCGCCCACTTTTGGCATCTGCAACACATGGAATCATAGCACGTAGAATTGTAAATATAATATGAAAAACAGAGCCCTGACAATCCAGAGAATGGATACTCAACCCGGAAGAACCCCTACAGTCCCATTCTTTGCTAGAGGAAGAGGAGGCTACAGAGGCAGAGGAGGATAGAGAGGAGAAACAGCAGCCAGGGGTTTGCTTGCCTTCACTGCCGAGTTCCCAAACATGGCTGCTTGACATGCCCACTAAGGCTGCACAATGAAGAAGAAAAGAAGAGGAGCTGGCCAAAATTCGGGACAAGCCAGCAGATGTCCAGACTCTGCAAGTAGAAGCACGATTGGAGAATGAAGAAGAAAAAAGGAGGTTGAATCAGAGCCAGAAAGAAGCAAAGAAGTGCTTGTGATGACTAGATGACAAAAAGCTACAGTCCTTCCAGAAAGTTCCACTGAGGAGGAAGAAAGGCCGGCCAAAGAATATGGAACATGGGAACAACAGAGCACGGCCAGACAGCAAGCCCGACAACATATTACAGAACAGAAGCAGCGGAAGAGATCTGAAAGGAAAGAGAAAGCCCCAGAAAAAATTCAGGAAGGGATAAAAAATGATTTGAAAAGGATATCTTAAAGATGTTCCTGAGTCAGAACATGCCCTTTAGCAATATACTAGATCTTTGTCCACGATTCAAGGCTAAGGGGCTCAGAGGGCTATAACAAATCAATGAAGAATTACAGAATCTGGAAGAGGTAACAGGGTGCATCAGAACACAACCGGAAGAAAAAGCCCAAACCAGAGATGACAAGGTAGCTCATGTCTCTGTAAAAATCAAAGATAAAGTGATAAAGAATGGAGTCCTGAATGGGGGCTCTGGAGTTCATGTAATTGCTGAAGACACGGCCAGAGAATTAGGCTTGACATGGGAACCCAGCAAATTCAACATAAGAATGGCAGATAATCGAGTTAAGATTCCAAAGGGTAATGTGAAAATTATGAGAATGACAATAAGCAATTTTGAATACCCTATCACACAGGTGGTGCTCACGATGAAGTCCATTGCCGGATCATACGAGCTTCTCTTGGGAAGACCATGGCTAAGGCATGGTAAAGTCAAGCATGACTGAAACAAAGACCGAATAACCACCAGAAAGGGGGAGAAGAATGTCTACATCGACTTTGGGGATAAGAAAAGTAACTTACCAAGCCCAAGCAAACCACTGTATGCTGAAACATACAACATGGCAGAAGGTTTAGATGATGACGAGGAGGAAGCAATATTGAAAGAAAATCCAAACATTGTGCCTCTCTTCTTAGTGCACGTGGACAAGATATTGGATAAATACAGGACAACAGCCAAGATACTTTCTCCGGAAAAGAAAGTGATGAAGTAGCCTGAATGCGAAGAAAGCAAAACGGAATCTGTAATAAATAAAAAGGAGGCGGCAGAACCGAAGGTATGGTTAAAATCGAAGGAACAATCAAAAGCAAGGCAAAATCTACCCGAGTAAAGCCAGACCAACTGCAGGAGGTCGAACTAGGCAGGGAAGGTGAGGAGAAGAAAGTAAAAACCTATGCGGAACTGGAAGAAGAGTTCAAGACACAATTACTGACTCTCGAAAGAATATCATGATGTGTTTGCATGGTCGTATGCAGACATGGATGGCATCGACCCAAAGGTTTCTGAGCACAAAATCAACACGCACCTGAGTAAAGCCAGACCGACTGCAGGACACAAGGCTGCTTCCAGAGGTCGTGACACAAGGCTGAAGGTTAACCTGACGAAGTGTGCTTTTGCAGTAAAATCCGGACTACTTCTAGGACACATAGTGTGACGTGTCGTAGCAAGGGTTGCTAATTGACCCAAAGAAAGTGGAGGCCATCAAAAAAATGGCCACACCAGAAAATGTCAAACAGGCTGAACGATTTGTGGGAAAGATCAAATCGTGAATGACATGGAAAAGACAACATTCATCATGGAATGGGGGATGTTTGTCACCACAGTACTGATGTTCAGGTTAAAAAACGCTCCAATCACATTCCAGAGAATGGTGCAAGAAATATTTTATGATTACCTGACAGATTTCATGAAGATGTTTGTGGATGATTTCAATGTCTCAAGAATCAAGGCCAAACATCTCTTTCATCTAGCTGTGACACAAGGCTGAAGGTTAATCCGATGAAGTGTGCTTTTGCAGGAAAATCCGGAATACTATTAGGACACACTGTGTCCTAGCAAGGGTTGCTAATTGACCCAAAGAAAGTGGAGGGCATCAAAAAAATGGCCACACCAGAAATGTCAAATAGGCTGAACAGTTTGTGGGAAAGATCGAATGAATGGCATTCCAGGTTTCTGAAATTTCTTGCTCACATAACTCAACCACTATATCAGCTCATAAAGAAAGATGTAAAATTTGAATGGACCCCAGAATGCAAGGAAGCCACCAAACTGTTGAGCAAAATGGTAAACATCAGCTCCAGTAATGATAAGTCCAGATTGGACTAAAATCTTCCATGTCTATGTGGATGCATCTGACAAGGCAGTGGACAGTGCATTGATCCAAGAGGGCTGCTTGGCTGCTAGGGATTCATGCAACCAATATACTATGCAAGCAAAGCATTGACAAAAGCGGAAACAAGGGCTGCAAGGGATTCACGCAGCCAAGTTTTTATGCAAGCAAAGCGTTGACAAAAGCGGAAAAGAATTACAACACAACAGAGCAGTAAACAAGTTTCGGCATTACCTGCTGGCCAACAAATTTGTGTTTCATGTCGATCATAAATAGAGCTTTGACATACATGCTTAAATCGGGAGAATGGTGAGATGGATGTTACTGCTGCGAGAGCTTGACTTCACAATCCAGCACACCTCGGGAAAAGAAAATGTCAATTCAACCATCTTGTCAAGACTGGAACAGGGTGAACCAGAAGAACCCATTCAGGACCAATTACCTGATTCAAATCTGTTCTCCATACAACCAGGCTTGGAAACCACATGGTATGACCAGATGCAAGAGTTTTTGACTGATTAAAGGTTTTGGCAAGGATGGAATACTGATCAGAGGAGGCTAGCACTAAGAAGTGGATACTTCATAATTACTGCAAGACGATTGTACAAAAAGTGCCCAGATCAGATCCTCCAAAGGTGTGTACCTGAACACGAGAAAGATGGCAGTCTTCGAGGAAGCACATACCAGAAGCTCTGGAGGGCACCAGGGAAGGCAAATCACACAACGGAAAAAATTTGGGCAGGGCTGTGGTAGCCTACAATTGAGGAAAATTCCCATGGCTATGTACAAGCCTACGGCATATGCCAGTGGTGTGGGCAACCAATGACGGACAGAATTCCCATTACCCTATTCTTTAACCAGAGCCGTTCATGAAATGGGGTCTGGATTTCGTCAATCCAATCAAGCCGCGAGCAAAGGGATCTAAATGTGAATACATATTGGTGGCTATGGATTACTGTACAAAATAGCCTGAAGCCAAATCTCTTAGGGACAATAAGGCCTCCTCCGTTGCGAAGTTTCTGTATAGCAACGTCATCGTCAGGTTTGGAACCCCAATAGAATTAGTAAGTGATCAAGGCACACACTTCCTGAATAAAATGAAGTAGAAACTAACCCTAGAACATCGAATCATGCATCAAAAATCATCACCTTACCGTCCACAGTGCAATGGGCAGGCAGAGACCTCCAACAAAGTTCTGGTGACTACACTCAAGAAAATTGTGAATGCCCACAACGATGATTGGGACCTGAAATTGGACAGTGCCCTGTGGGCTCCCGGACATCCTACAAAGTGACAAACAGGATTCACACCCTTCAGATTGTCTCTGGGTTAGAAGCAGGATTGCATCTATGGACAATTTGCTAATGGACGACTCCAGAAACGAAAGGATCGATCAACTCCTAAGACGGGAAGAATCGAGGCAACAGAGCCGCCTGTGGGCAGAAAACATACAAAAAAGGAGAAAGGCATGGGCAGACAGGAATTCCAAAGTCAAGATCTTCATGAGAAAGGACTGGGTGCTAGTATGTAACTCAAGAATGGGTAAATATCCTGCCAAACTGAAACTCAGGTGGATATGTCCCTAGCGAATCCAGAGAGAACATCCCCCGGAGACATTTGTGCTGACACAACCAGATGGTTTGCAGTACCCAAAACTAGTTGATGGATGCAGGATAAAGCCCTACAAAAGAAGTGTTGTGGCATTCCAAAGAATTCGAAAATGAAGTAACAGTGGCCATGATGAATGTCACAAAACCAGCTGTAGATGAGTATCCAGGAAGATCATTGGAAATAACGGAAAGTTTAAATTTAAACTCACAGCGACACATGTCATGGCAACTAATGACAGGCGGCGAAAAGGCATTCAACACACAAAAGGGAGCCCAAATAAATCATACAACGAAAATCGAGGCCATTTGGGAATAGTTGATGTGACAACCCTTTGACAGAGACAAGGAAGCATGCAAAGAAACGAAGGAAGAAAGGATTTCTCATGCAAGCACAACGAAAGTGACCAAGGCGAGAACGAGTCTGCCCAAGGAGCACAGAGCAGCCAGCCTTCCCCAGAAAATAACACAGCGACAACCATGGCAACTGTGCATAAGAAAGCCAAAAAAGAGATGCCAATCTCATTTGTCCCCCCCACAGTGGTCCCAGACATGTCTGAAGAAGAGCACACAAGGTGGGCACAGAAGCTGGGAATCGAAAGGATGGTATCCCTGCCTTGGGACCAAGTGGCTGAAATGCAGAATGTGGAGAAAATGGTGCAAATCTTTGCTGAGCAATTGGTGATTATGGTACAAGGGAAGGAACCGATCCCTGTGACCAAGGAACTAGTAAACGCTGCAGTGGGCCTCCTCAGGAAGGGGTAACCAGAGTCCCCAAAGACCACGACCCTGCCAAGGCGACCCCTAAAACAGGGTACATGCACCAACTCAAGGATGTGTCAGACCCATGGAGAAGAGAATAAATGCAGTTCTTCCTGCAAAATATGCTCTTCATGGCCAAAGGTGACCACATGTTAGCAAAAAACTAGTCTTCTTAGGTCAGCAGAAAAAGGGGAACGGATTGACTGGGCTCAGATATATTTGCCAGGGATGAAGAAAAGAGTAGCAGTAGTGGCAGAAGCAGAACATGGTGATGCCACAGTGATTCGTGCTCACCTAAAGGCCTGAAACCAATGCAGCCCCTAATGTGCAGGTGTCGGGGCAAAACGAGGGGGAAGCTAGCACAAGTGGGGGTGAAGCCTCACGGAAAAGGAAAACAGAACAGCTCCAGGACGTGCTGATATCAAAAGATGAGGAGCAAGAATATTTGGGGCGGAAAGCCCTGTCAGCAAGAAGAACAGAAAGGCCCAGAAAAAAGAGGCAGGGGAAAAGCCGCAAGCTGGGAATATGGGGGAGGGAGCTCCAAAGGACGCTCAAGAAATCCCAACTGTGAAATTCACAGTGTTATCTCCTGCAGAGCCAGCTAGGGCACGTGAGAGGGAGCTCCAAAGGAAGCTCAAGAAATCCCAACTGTGAAATTCAGTGTTATCTCCTGCAGAGCCAGCTAGGGCACGGAGCAATCCTAACATCCCTCACCTGAAGCCACTCAACTCCATGCCCGTGACAGGAGGGCCACTGCCACCATACGTGAGAAGGAAGGTACCGAGCCTGGCACCCATACAGAAAATGGAAGCCATGCTATGCTAATTGACGGTGCGGACATCCTGCAGGAGGCTGACAAAGACATGAGGAAGTATTGCTTCACAGTAGTTGAAGATGTGGCAAAACAGAATGCTCTCCTGAGGAACCACCTCTTGGAAAAAGATGTTGAACAGAAAGCCCACAAGGAGAGCATGAATAATCTCAGAGAGGAGAAGAACCAGTTAAGCGGGCAGCTAGAAAGGTTGAAGGCAGAGTCACCAGAGGACAGACAACTGCTCAAGGAAATAAAAGAACAAATGAAGAAAAAGGATGCCCAGCTAGAAGCAGACAGATAAAAAAGAAACAATGCTGAGCAAGAGGGCACGACGAGGAAAGCGGCAATGGACGAGCTCAAAGCCAGCAATCTGCAGGTAAGCACGGAATGTGCAATGGCCAATGCTGAAAACGAAGAGCTCCAAGCAGAAGATGACGACAAGTATGTTATGATGCTGCCTGTTGATGCAAGGAACGAGTTAGTAAAAGCTCTGGCACAACAGGTAAGCAAGATTTGGGAAATGGCTGTGAATAGCTGGAAGGAGAAGGTGGGCAGGGAGACCTGCTCAGGAGTGGGCACTCAAAGAAGAAACCAACATAAAGACAAGGATGGCCAAGGACCATCCGGCTGCAGCCACAGCAAACCCACCAGGAAGGACAGGGAAAAGCAAGGAGACGCAAACACTGGGCCTGGACTTCAAGGTCAAGTGCACAAAAGAATGTGAAAATGTATACAAGCAGAAGAAGTACTGGAAGGCTGAAACTCAGAATTTCCAGAGGAAGGTGCATGAGCTGCAGAAGCAAGTAGATGATGCTAAATGCCCAGAGAAATACACTGAACTAAACAGAGATACCATGGAAGAGAAAATGGACCTGCAAAAAAAGCTGGGTAAAGGCGGAAGACGAAAAGAAAAAGCTACTGCATCATTTTGAAAACTACCGGAAAGAGAGGCAAGTAGGCCCGAAAAGAGAGGCAATTGCAACTACCGGAAAGAGAGGCAATTGCAAAACTATCAAGGACATCACATCAATTTGAGGGCATGACAAATTGAGTACAACATGAGCGCACATGACACCTTGCACGGACACAGGAACGAAAACTACCACAAATGGTCAAACACATGCCAAACAAGGTCCAACTTTGACAGCAAGCACATGGGGAGTATCAGGAAGATGTCAGGAACATGCCCATATCATCACCTTGTCCAAAAACTGCCATACAGATGGGGTATGCAGGAGCAGAGGAATCATGATTCATCACCAACCCATCCCTATAGCCTGACCAACATGATTGGGGAGTGTTAGGTTGAAAAGATCACTTGGACACTTTTCGACTCTGAAATCACCAGAATTGGCATAAGGCTACTTAAAATGTGCTAAGGGAGGGGGTAGGATATGTACCTTCACACCCATAACCTCAGATGTCAAAAATTGCAAGGAATAAATGGGTATGCGTCCCATCCATATCCTGCCCAATTACAAGATTGAAAGTATATATAGAACGCTCAAGCTCTAAGGATCACAAATCAATGCTACTTGCAAGGTTTCATCACTATCTCGTATCCCAAACCCAAGATAAGTGATCTCTGAAAGTGTCCGACACTTGCATGCACATACAGATGAACATCAAACAGTGCCAAACTTCATGGGGGACATAAGAGGAGTCATGCTCAACACAGACATGTGCTCAGAAGTCCATCTGGACACATAAACAATCAGTACGCATGCCCATTCCAATTGGGGCTAGATAGAGCATGTTATGGGGAGCCCAACCATGTCGTCATCATAATCAACTTTGGACATAGAAAACCTAGTCAAAGAGCAGATCTAGAGAATTTTAGAATCAGTACACTATTTGCTCACTAGCCTGAAATTTGGGCAAACAAGCATAATTTAGCAGGACGATTGATTACTGAGGCAGAATAACACAAGGGATACAGGTTTCCACTGCTTGAGGACCAATTTTGGCTACTAATCCATCGGCGGATACTAATCGACTAATTTCGGCAAATAGTACACTGATAACTGCCTACTCAACACTTGATTTTTCGTACATACAGGGAGCATGTCCACCTCATCCCCAGGCAAGATGAAAGAGAAAGCAACAAGCATGGCAGCTACAGAGCTAGAACCTAAGATGGGAGAGACGTGTTATGTAGAGACAGGAGTTTCTGGAATGGCAAGGCGCATGTGTATTGAAAGGGGAGTTTGCCACCAAGGAAGGGAAGAAAGCAGGCATGGTGGTGTTTCCAGAATCAGTTTAAGCTCCATAAAGAAGAAGAATGCCGGAAAATATTTGCTTTAGTAGGTCTGGACAAGTTGTTCAAGCTACAGCCATGGGGAGTTGATATAGAAAGAGCCTAAGATCTGTTTACCACTATGGATTCCGATGGAATGGTAACCCTCAAAGATTAAGATGATCACCCTGTACAGGTAAACGTATCCGAAGAGCTCATCAGAGAGGCACTACACTTCAAGCCAGGCAATCTGAGCCTAGGAACTCATCTAACAGAAACAGACTGGAAGATGGCCTTCTTCGTGAAGGAAAAGCACCACTACTGCAATTGTTCACCCTAACATTTTTACCTGGGAAAGCCCCAGAAGTATACACAGCATAATATGGCCTACCACTTCACAAGGGCACACGTGCAAGACACTCTACGACAATGTGACTTTGCCAAGTATTTTCACTCGGAGATAATGACATGCACGAAGCAAGGGGTTGCAAGAGAAGCCTTACTTGAGCAATGGCCCCATCCTTTCCCGGCAAAGCTTATCAAGCCTTGGGCAGGATAGATGACTTACCGGCTGCACTACCCCAAGCTTCCCCAACTCAAGAAGCTGGGTCGTCAACTGCAAGCCGCACGAGGATAATAAAAAGGGTGGCTAAAAGACTTCAGAGAACGGCCAGCCAGGTTTTTGAAGAAGAAAAAATAGCGGAGCCACTCAGGGCTCCGAAGAGTATCCATTTGATAAGTAGAGGCAAGCTAGAAAAGAAAGACCTGCTGGATATAATTCTGATGTTTGTCTTAAGACCAAGGCACACCGTAAATTGGAAAGAAGTGCCCAAATAGCCAAAGCAGCAGCACGAAAAGCTTGGGAAAGATGCACAAAAAAGAAGATGGACCGACAGGGAAGAAAGGCAAGCCAAAGTAGAAGCAGCAACGCAAGAATCAAGACAACTAGCTAGCCACATGCGAGGATTGTTAAGATCCATGAGCCTAAAAAGAAATATGAGCCAAAGGATCGCAGACAAGGAGAAGAAAATGAAGATGAATCCGAGAGATGAATGCGGAGAGTCCGAAGGATAGCCGGCGGGCAGTCTTCGCACCAAACTGAGGAGTGAGAGAGACAACAACAAGAGTACGAACAAAGAAAGGACGGGACATACGCCCGACTACACAAGCTCCTCTTGAAGAACCCCCCGTGCCCAAAAAATAACTACACGGGGGGAGAATATCATGAGCGATCTCCCAGAAGATGGGCCTCTTTCCCCTCTGCAACTGCCATATTCACCAGTAAGAGTTAATGAAGAAATGGTGGAGCCAAAGGGCACAAAGGAGCCTGGCATGCTCCGCCCACAGATCTACAGCATCAAGAAGAGTAAGAAGCTGAGAAAGCAACAACAGTTCAGCCTGAGGATGCAGCAATTACATTAGTAGATGAGCCAGAGAAATTGCTTGATAAGCCCCAAAGTGAAGCTCAGCCAGAAGAAGTAACAGTGACAAGTGCTCCAGGTGGCCAACAAGAGCCAATAACCAAGCTTGTTCTAAGAAAGCACCACCGTCAGTTGGGAAACACAACAACATTTGATTATACAGTGGAGGCCCCAGGCATCTCTCTCCCGGAGCAATCAGATGAGACCATCAATCTGGAAGAGAGTGCTACTATCATTGACAAGTCAAAGCAAAGGGTCTACCAGCTAGACTTGACAAAGTGAGCACAGTTTTAGATGTTCGAAGCAATGCAAAGCAAGGTTGCAGTGCCAGAAAAGTTAAGCAAGGGAGGCCAGCCCTAGCTGAAGAAGAAAAAGAAGACTCAGCACTTCGATCATTGCTGATGGTGCACCAGGAAATAGAAAAAGTGCTCAAAGAAATTAAAAGCAAAAACAGGCATTAGCAGAGACCAACAAGGTCAGGACGGACCTAGAACAGGGCAAACTAGACCTGCAGAGCAGGATAGATATGCTCTTTGCTACAGAAGCTCTCAGATCCAGGAAATCGAAATCCAAAAGATGCAGTGCACTCAGTTGCAAGGGCAAGTCCAACAAAAGGAAGAAGAGCTGAGTAAAGTTCAAGAGCAACTACAGAACCAACATAAAGAGCTCTTGACAGTAATTGAATAAAAAGCTAAGCTTTAAAAGCTCAATTCAGCCCAGGAAGTTCAGATTAAAAGACTGCAGAAAGCTCAAGAAGTAGCTATTTTGAGAATCAAGCAGATGAATGATCTACTCAAACGCATGCTCGATGATATAGTGGGGACAAGTCAAGAGCCTGATCTTCGCATCAGGGAGGACAATGAACGGCTACAAAAAGAAAGAGGTACAAAAAATGCAACTTACTATGCTGAGTATTGTCTTTTCAGACAAGGAGCAAGAATTTCAGAAAACGGAAGCAAAAATGGCTGAGGAATCGGCTGATTTATGACAGAAGTTATCTAGATCTTCAAGAGCTTGACGCGGGTCGGTTTCTCTAAGCAAGTCGTTTGGGAACTCGAGATTGGAGAAATCCATCATCATTCCTAGAAGGCTTTCTTTCCAGGCTGAGGCGGCATTAGTAGCAGCAGCATCCTTGGATGGTAGGCTGCAGCAGAAGACGTTAGTCTCTGATCACGCAGAATAGTTGGTCCCCTCCACACAGTGCTGAGGCACTGCGGGGGGGAACTGTAAAGAGCCTTGGAGGGGAAGGATGATGAAAGAGGAACAGCGATAAAGGAGAGAGAGGGGAAAAAACTGTCGGGCTAGGGTTACGAGGGAGTTCCTTGCTCTAAGAACGAGTGAGCGCACTTTGTCTGGTGCATCAGATATCTATGGGAGTTCACATTGATCCCATATTAATCTACAATTCCAGAGCATGTAAAAGACGCAACCTATGCCAAAGCATCTCTGCCACTAAACCCAACACCTGAAAAGGTCCGTTACATGTATTCAACATCATACACAGCTCCCTTTGTTGCAGGCGCAGCACTTTGAATCATTGCATACAAGGCATGCCACCATTAAAACAAAAACACCAGACGCCCTCAAACCAGAAACACGTCCGTAATCTAGTCTCAGCACAGTCATAAAGCATAATCATGAAAGACACCACTTTTCAGCTGGATATGGAACACCCATGAAACCCTAAAAACATACACAGTAAAATTTCAACAACTCAGTAAATGTCTCATCAGTTCCTTGCGAGTGCACTATATCTGGCGCATCAACTATCTATGTGAGTTCACATTGATCCCATGTTTATCTACATCAATTACAATTCCAGAGCATGAAAAAAACGCATCCTATGCCAAAGCATCTCCGCCACTAAACCCAAACACCAGAAAAGGTCCATTAGATGTACCTGTACTCAACATCATACACAGCTCCCTTTGCTGCACTTTGAATCATTGCATACAAGGCATGCCACCATCAAAACAAAAACACCAGACACTCTCAACCCCAAAACATCTCTGTGGCCTAGTCTCGGCACACGCAGAACGTTGGCCCGGCCCCTTTCATGACTGCAAAACACCAGCTCACCATTCCGTCTGCAGCAACATGGTCGATGTAGCACCCACATGTGCCACAAGAGGAGGGTCCATTGGACCTTCCACAACCGTCCACTTCTTTTGCCCGATGGTTTTCTTCAGCACCACAAAACTATACAGCAACTCCGCATCTCTTGGCAGCTCCTGAAACCAAACCCAATCAGATGTCAAATTGCTTGATTACATATTAATTTGTACACTTACAAAATTAAATTCCATCACATAAGTAGCTTCAACATACCACATTTTTGGTCCACAGTATACCATTTGTGCATGCCATCGGAAGAGCCTTTTCAGGATCATTATTGCCCAACCGTTGAAGATTGCCAAATATCCCAACGACATGTAGCAGTGGCAATCTTTTGCTGATCATGAAAGTCACTCTCACTAAAGGAAATAGAAGATATGAGCACTCCCTGTTTAACTTATTCAGAACCTGAAATTTTCAGCCATCAAAGATTTTAACATACCTGTCATAAACGTGGTCTCTATTGGCTCAACAATTAGGGAGTCCTGCTCAAGCACCTCACCACCATCAACATCATCCTCGATCTCACCGTTTCGAAATACATGAATGCCAGCGATGACCATAGCGAACAACTCCCCCAACCCAAATTTCTCCAAGGTCATCTTTCCATATCGTTCAATTCTTTGAAAGGCTGCCTCCTTGGTTTCTCGATCTCTCACCATACCTATGTGGCTCTCCACGTCACGAAGGGATTTGCCATTAGCTAAAAAATTTCTGAACATAATGCGTATGTCGTTCGTTTGTTGTGGCTGAAAATTTACATGTTGTAAAATCTGCACTACTTTCAACTCCGCCATGCAAAGATAGCGATTAAGATGTGAGGATGGATTATTGTCATAGAATTGTAATAGCTCGAAATAGGTACCACATTGGCGCTTCCTATTGTCTTTCCACTTACAGAAGGGACCAGTCAAGAGAAATTTTCTATCGCCATCACTTATGTTTTGAAGCATCTTGCCAAACATCTTCAACAGTTTCTTGTTCAATACTTGTGCAACCCTATGAATGCATTCCACACAATCTACGATCACTTTGGAGAGTCGAAGGCCATCGACTTCATGTTGAAGACTTCCCAAATCTTTTGTAAGCCTTTGAACTTTCTCATTCAAATCAGCCACTTCAGAGAAAATATCCTTGCCACAATCCTTAACCTCCATCAAGGTAGGAGATCGGACATCAAGCAAAGGGCTGTTGACATTCTCTTTGTCTGCTTCCTTTGAAACCCGGAATACATAAACTTCACCTGCACTTGCATCATCTTGAAGAATATCCTCACGAATGTTATGACGAGAGGTCTTTTGTAGAAGACCTTTGACTGACCATGCCGGGATACTTTGATCTCCATCTACCTATGAATACGTGTGAGACACGGCATGAAGAAAGCATAAAGAAGGTAGAGAGAGGAGACCCAAAGAAGAGAAGGAAAATGGACCTACACATAAGGGTACGCATACGGGTGAACAGAATTAAAAAAGAGTGGAGAAAGAGTTATCGTCAAAGAGTAAACAGAAAGAAAGAGCTTGTGACAAGAGCCGGAATGAGTTATTCCTTGTCAAAGAGTAAACAGAAAGAAAGAGAAGAAGGAAAGAGCATCTTACAAGAGAAAGAGTGAAACAAGAAGAAGAGAGCGGGAAAAGCTTGTACCTTCTCAGAACTCTCTGTGGACGCCATTCTTGGAGCCAACCCTTTCTTGGAGCCCACGAAAAAAAAAATCGACAGTCCCTTCTCAGTCCCCCACGTTGCGTTCAATAGAAAAAAAGCGTGGGATCCAAGAAAGAAACTAGTCAAAAGTTTAAGAGCGCCTATCTTTTCTTTAAATTGATAAGGAAAAAGAAATTCAAATAAAAATATAAAAAATTATCATTGTAACAAAAAATTATCCAAATATATAATTTTTTTAATTCGAACAAAAGTAAATTATAAAAATAAATAAATCACGTGTGTGAGAAACAGAGAGAGATATTTAGACATTAAATTTGGTTAAAATAAAATAATGTTTTTACGTGTGTGTTGTGCGCGCACTTGTGTGTGTGTGTGTGTGTGTGTGTGTGTGTGTGTGTGTGAGTGAGAGAGAGAGAGAGAGATTATCATTAATTATCAATCAAATCATATTCGTGCAAAGCCCCAAATCAATCTTTCATTTCTCAAAGCTCATAATCTCATGCAGCTAAGAGAGTAAGAAATATAATGAAATTCTTAAGAGAACGTGAAACACCGAAACACTAAGGCCTTTCTCTGGCAGGCCAAAAAGGTATGGGATTTAAAATGGCCCACTTTTAGTATGTAAATAAATCACACGGACAAACTCGGGCTTGTCAGACCCGAAATATCATCTATGTTTTATCTTGCTCTTTCACAATCGATACGTGGGCGGGGTGGTTAAGACGTTGTACTCCCTTTTGGAGGTCTCGCGAGCTTGAATCCTATCTCTGGGGCATCCGTGGCCTCTCAGAGGTCAAAAGATCTGATGGCCCCCCTTCATCGAGGAACCTAGGCTGTTGATCCCATTCCGCGTGATTTAGTCAAGAGGGTGTGCCAGGTCAGTTAGGGGCTTTTAACAAAGCATCCAATGCCTCACACTTTTTTGGCATACTGATTCTCGAAGGAAGGGCTAATAAGTGTTTGGATGCTTTTAGTTTTTCCTAGTAAAGTAATCCTATTTTTTTTTGGGGGGGGGGGGGATTAAATCTAGCTAAGGAGGATTAAAGCCTACTAAATACCACATAGTTAATGAACAAGATTAAGAACAAATGACAAGGAGATTAAGACATGACTAATGGTTGATTAAAAACTTGAAAAGCCACATGAATTAACGCTTATATAGCCTTGGGAAAACTCGTAAAATCGAGGTGTGGAGGTTAAGAGGAACCAATCAAATGCAAGGAATTTGGTCCAATGTGGTCCAATAAGATCACTCCTATGTGGTCTAATGAATTGAGAGTATGTGGGTCCAATGAGATGCATCCTATCTCTATAATTGCTCTAAGGTAAAATACCATATGATGAAAATAATAAAGGAGCTTAAAACTATGCTAGCTATAATAGCTCTCTCATAGATATAATGTGATACGCTAGACTAAATCCCATGTGAGAAGCATAGGTTTGTCAGAGAATCTAGTATTTCATGCAAGCACAGTGGAATTTAATTAATGTAAAAGAGACTTTTCCATTAAGAAGATTCTTTAGAGGAGAGAAAAGGTAGTATAGTGCTGATTTTATAGCACCTTTTACACATAACTAACATTAAATTATGCAACATAATGGAAAGAAAAAAAATAACACAACATTGACAACATGATGAGGACCAGATTTGCTTGGAGCCTGTCCCTCCTCCAAAAGGGTCTTTGTATTACAATGCCCCTATTGAGAGGCTCCTTTTTACAATACAACGTGTGCTCTTGATGAGCTTTCTTGAACCAAGGAAGATGAAAGCTTCATGATTCCATATCCACACACATACATGGTGTAACCCTCCTTCCCGAGCCCTAAACACCCTAGCAGGGCAAAAGAACTACACGAATGAAGATAGAATAAGAGAAAGAGAAATACTTTTCAAGAAGAGAAGTATTCATTTCTAGTATGCTTGTTCCATGCTCCATAGCCAAGCTTGTAACATAAATAGAGTAGTAGAGAGGAAGGAGATGAGCTACATGTGTCTACTTGCTTGGATTCGCATCCATAGCCAAGTTTGTGAGCAAAAAACTAACTCTTGGAGCTCTTATGTGAAAGAGAGATAGAGAGAGTTCTTTTTTCCACACTTTTTCTCACATGAGAGAGTGAGAGCATGGGAGAAATTTGTGATTCCCCTCTCCCATCATGTTTCTATCTTATTCAAGTGTGTGCACACACTTTCCCCAAGTATCCATAAAGCAATTGTGAGCTCCTTTAGACATGTGGCCTTTCCAAGTTCAAAAAGCAAGACTAGAGTCAACTTACTTAAAATGGGAGGGGTGCACAAAACTTTAGTCTTTTATGCATTTACTTTGAATTAATTAAAACCTAGACTTACTTTCAATTTAGCTAGCTCATGTGCAAGACATGTGCAAGACATTTGCACAAACCGTTTGAGACGTTGATGGCTCACCCTCGACCAGAGTCAACCTGCTAATTTAGAACCTACTAAATTAGGACATACTTTGGTAAATATAAAATTTACCCTTAGGCTTTGGAGCTTTTCATTGTATGCAAAACCTTAGCACTATCTTTTGGAGGCTCTATAAAGCTGGTACCAAGACTAGAGTTAATAAACCTGCTAAATTTAGACCTGCTAAATTTAGATTAACTTTGGCACATTTTCATTTTTGCGTAAGCTTCCTAGACTTTATACTTGGATTCCAATAAGTAATTATAGTTCTTTGAATTTTTCACAATTTTAAATAATTACTTATTATTTTTAGATTGCTACAGCTGCTCTAATCACTCTCCTTTGTCTTGTACCTTTGATCAAGGTTGTTCATCCTAAAGTGACCCTTCTTGATCCGTACCTTTGACCTAGATAGATTAAAAAGTAACTATCCTTGCTCTTCTATAGAAAGTTTCTCTTAAGTCCCAAGGCTTTTACCAAAACAAGTCTATTAAGCAGTTAGTTAACTTCTCTTGTTCTGTTTTATTTTTCCCAGTCTTAAATGGCCAATTTAAGATAGAAAATACTTTTAGAAAGGTAGAAATTAATTTTCATGAGATTACACCTCCCTTGAAATCATAGTCATCCTCAACTATGGGGTAGGGAGAATAAAGCCATAACTAGTCCTTTCTTTTGGGTAGAGGATCCCTTTTTACCTGTCGACAATCTTCCACAATGGATGACCAATTCCATTTATGCTTGAGAGCCATAGCTGCCCCAAGCATGTCTTTACTTAGCCTTCACCTCTTCCAGAGTAGATGGGCAATGTCTACTTGGTGCTTGGGAGGATTAGCTGCAAGCATGTTGTAGCTTAGCCACTAGTCATCTTCCATAGTCGATTGGCAAAGTCTACTCGGTGCGTGAGAGAACATG